>OMLC01056365.1:0-15086 GCA_900302585.1 Regalecus glesne
ATGTGTGTGTGTGTGTGTGTGTGTGTGTGTGTGTGTATAGTCGGCATGGTCCTTACTGCCAGAGCCGCTGGTGTTGCCCCATCCGGAGATCAGACAGCGAGTTCCGGAGCTGGCGCATCTGGTGGGCAGGGACACGGTCTTCACGTAGCTGTTCAGGGTAGCAGGCTTGCTCAGCTTGATCAGCATGATATCGTTGTCCAGGTTACGGCTGCTGTAGCGGGGGTGCCTGATGACCTTAGCGGAGTTGATGAACTGCTCAGTGCCCTCATTGACGGCGATGTTGTGTTCACCGAGGCGCACCTGAATGCGACTACAGAGAGATGGCAGGAAGGGGTGAGGGCTGAGTATTAATAATGTCACAGTGATTTTATGAAAAGTTTTTTTTTCCTTTGCAAAGAGTGTTTTCTGAAATCACAGAAATTTGAATCAGTTCATCTGGGTGGAGGTTAGTGGGGAAAACGGTTCATAAGTGACTTGGTCAGTCTCAGCTGACTTCTGGTATCCACCTTATTTCTCCTACTGAACTTAGTGTCCACATGAACCGATTCATCATTATAGGGTTTCCTTTTCTGGATTATGCATCAAGACATTGTTACCTTGGGTTTTTATAGATTACTATGCATGTAAGCCTAGTGTGCAATTTTAAATAATGTACTGTGAAATTGATCTTTTGGTAAATTATAGCTATCTTTGCAGCTTTGTGATATAATGCTAAAATCAATGGTATAGTGACTTGTAGCAGTGGGCTTTTTAATAAATGAATCACCTTTCCAGTAGGAGATGATAGTTGGAGTCAAGGAGGTGTCTTCGGTTTTACACCGATAATTTCCAATATCCGGGTGTTTGAGGTAAGGTGGAGGATTTGATTATGTCTTAGTCTGAATTTGTCTCAACATGATTCAAACTTGTGGATGGTCGGTGAATGGTGAATGTGGTCGATACTCACGATTTGTAGCAGTGGGCAGCAGACACCACCCAGGTGCTGGAGATCAGGGAGCCACCACAGAAGTGGTAACCAGCATTCATAGACACCTGGTAGGCCACAGAGTTCTTCCTGCACTCATATCCTCCCACGATCTTGTCGTCCTCATCCTCGATGGGGGCAGCAACTTGAAAATCAAAGAGAAAGAAAGGGGTCGCTTAGTATTAATTTACAGCCTTTTGAGAATATACAATACAGGACAATACACGGTCACCCGTTTTTCTTAAAAGTTTAACAGCAAAAGAGCGTACAAGCCACAGCAAACAGTGCCAGAAGAATTAAGTACTTCATGATGACTTTGTCCTTGCACACACATCAGCAGCAGTCGAGATGGATCTTATATACCCAACCTGATGTTCATTATCTGATATTCCCAAGGATTTGTACTTACCTTTCTGTGAACTGTGCAGATTGTCTAAATATTACCCGGCCTGGGAAACACCAGCATGACCAAGGAGGGCTGCACATGGAGATACAATAATTCACATCTGTACGGAATATTTTTACAGGAGTATTATCCAAAAATAAAATTCTGTTTCTTTGCTCCCTTTAATGTTTGTAATGTATAAATTAAAAACTCTAGAATATTAAATAGAATGAGATATTGGTTGATTACTAATTGTTATTTATGGTCAGGATTAATTGAATTAAAACATAAACTATGAATATTGTTGAAAGTGTTATATCACTATCACATCTGAATTACGATAATGTGTCCTTTGTAGATTAAAAAATAATCCAAATCATACTTAAAAATAAGTATGGTATAAAATGTAAATACGATCATTTAAATTTAACAGAATATTGCCAACACACGGAAAATTGATGGATTTTTAAAAAAAGACATTAACTGGTGTTATATCACAGTTATTTCAAAAGAAAATGGTCAACATTTAATTTCTTAAATCTATAACTACTGTGCTGTGATTCGTTGGAAGTGTAATTTATGTTGTGTGGCGTCTTTTTATCTTTTTTTGTGTTCAACGGTTCAAAAAGTTTGGTTGGCTTTGAATGCACCCCGTCCAGTGACGTCATTAGAAAGCGACTGTCCTCAGTTTGTATATCGGCGGATGTGCTAATAGCTGCACCGACAGTGTTATTGTTTTGTTTGGCCTCCCATGTGCAGTTGTCTTGAGGTAAGCAAAAAGACGTCGCTGCTGTCGATCCCCGTCGATTTCATGCTCACAGAAGTAGTAGCTTAACTCGGACCTGTAGTAGCGACATTGGCAGATCAGCACCTAATGTATGCGGAATGCGCAACCATTGCGGATGTGGTGCATAAAAAATGCGCATCAATGCGACAGAAAACAACATCGACGCAATTGCTAAATGTCAATGTCGCTCCTTTGCCGCCAATGATATCGACATCAGCATGATTTTCGTCCACATCTCCAGGTCAAGAAACGATCGTCTACCTGGATGTGGTAACTTCTTGGAAGACTGCTCACCATTTAGACGCTGCACTTGAGATTCGTCTCTTTTACACCTGCAAGTTCTCCCAACTTTTATGTTTTTTTTCGTACATCTCTTGGATATGTTTTCATTCACATATCCACGCAAACGAAAATGGACTAAATTGACCATCCGTATGTGTTTTACCTGATGTGTCGGTCTATTTAGGTTCAGAAAAAATGCCTTTCAACTAACCTGCGGAAATGACTTAAACGGACTGACTCAATATATTGAAAATTAAATGAATCCAAAATATTCCTTGAACGTACACCTGTATGTTCATACGTACTGTTGCCCTTTCGTCTATATCCAGCTGTTAACCCTAATCCAGTTCATAAATATTTGATATGCTATACTTTGAGTTTAAGACCTTATCAGCATCAAGTCCAATCATAACTTGAACTTTAATCAATGGGGCAGAAGCGCTCATTCATTGTGAATTGGCCGGGCAGTCAGTTCTTATGTAAATCAGGCCTGACTCATGACTGAGTACTATGAAGAGGGGGGGCTGCTGTATGAGCAATCACCTCCCATGCACATAAAAGTGGAGTCTCCGGAGGGGCCCTTTGGAGGGGGAGTATCAGAAGATGGCTTCCCGAGAGAGGATGATGACTCCGAAGGTAGCTGTGACCAGAACAGTGGCCTACCTGGGGGACTGCCTTTCAATGTGGTAGTAGTGCATCCTAACATCATGGCGCCAGGCATGTCCTCTGATGACCTCATGTCCATTGAACAAAGTAAGACTTAATTGATTTGAGGTAATTGATGAAAGAGTGAAATATAGTCCAACACTTCCTTGTCAAAGTGCTTAGTCTGTGCACCAAATAGCCATCACTTTTTTTTTTTGGTGGTTTGAGCACCACTTTATATATTTACATCTGACTTCTGCTTTCTTTGCAGGTAGAGGCATGTCAGCTGCATTAGCTGCCAGTGGTGCAGGTAAAAGAAAGAGTCGTTTCAGTGGAGCAGAGCTGGAGGTGTTGGTGTCAGAGGTGACCCGGTGTGAAGGGGAGCTCTTTGGTCCTGCAGGAAGGCTTCGGCGACGGGAGAGGGAACGCATCTGGGCAGGAATCCTTGAGAGAGTCAACGCTGTGTCTAGAGTTCCACGTACTCTCCGAGAGGTTAAGAAACGCTGGGATGACTTAAAAAGACGCAATGGAGGTAGACTAGCAGATGCGCGCCACCGCAGCTGTTATCTGCCATCCAGTAGATCGGGCTCTATTCTTGGGCGACAATCTCAGTCAAGCCCCAGGCTTCAACAGGCCAGGCAAAAGCAAAGCACCAGACCAAAGGCTAGTTTCCCATGTTTCACTGACTCTGATCCAGGTAAAATAACATTTACTACTTGTTCTGTTATTTTGATTGAGGGAGTGTTTTGATGATGAATGTAGATTGCTATTTAGCTCTACAATTTGATTTTACCGAATATTTAGTGTTTCTGATTATGTTTTACAGTTGGAGGGGGTGAAGGATCAGAACGAGATGGTTTGGAGAAAGATGAGGACAATCCTGATCGAGAAAGAGAGGTGGGAGAGCCAGAATGTGAGGGGGGAGAAAACAGCATGGAGGACAAGCTGGGATTGGGACTTGGTTTGGGCATTGGGCCCCCTCCTCCCTCGGAAAGATGGCTTCCCCCTTCACCACTTTATAGTGCTCCTTTTCTCAATGGCAGTCCACAGCCAAGTCCTCAGCCATCACTTGGAGCACAGCAGGGTCCCCTTGAGGCCCCACCACGCAGTTTGTGGCTTGAAGATGAGCTCCGAGGGCTTGGGGAAGCGGCGATTCAGCTTGGGGATCGGGTTGAGAAGAGTCTGAGGGAGTTTGGGGATGGTTTCAGACGTGACATGAGGACACTTGTTGCTTCCCAAGAGGCTCTAGCAATCAGTTTACAACAGAACAATGTCCTTTTGCAGAGGCTCTTAGGAGTGCTTGAGGCCCAGCAACAACCACAGCCACAACAACATCGTATTCAACAACCTCAAACATCCCAACAGCACATATCAACACAACCGTCTCAGCAGCAGCTGCCACATATAGAACCACAGCAACATCAACAACGGATAGAATCGCCTCAGCAATCACAGGTACAGCATCAGCAACACCTCCATGTAATACAACAGTCACAGCACCAATCACAGTTACAACAGTCGCAACTTACCCAACGTTCAAACACTCAGTCGGCCACAGCAGTGACACCTGAACCAGACATACAAAATACTTTTCATTCTGATCCATCCACGGGAATGAATGGAACTTTGCAGAGGCCACGAAGAGGAAGAAATGTAGATCATAGGCGTAGAAGACGGCGTTGACAGGGAAAACACTTTTCATAGATAATAGCTATATTTATTTGCTGTCAGAAAATCTGTCTCAAAATTTTGCTCTTTTTTTAAATTAATATTTATGTAAGAACCCTTTAAAAATACTTTTCATACCATCTGGGAAATGGATTGCATATCAATACTATTTTCTTCAGACTAAAGCCCGGAACCCAAGGTACCCAAAGAACCCAAACAGGAGACATTCATGACAGCCTTAACGTTACCATGGTATCTCAGAAATACCACATAACCGTATGAAAACAGAATTGGGCTTTCTGAAAAAAGAATAGCTCTGTAGATGATAATTTCATCTTGTTGGCAGATCAACAATTTGAGTGCTGCCAATATGCATGTCAAAGTACATGCTTTGCAGCAGAGCTGCAAAACTCGTGTTCACTAGCTCAGCACTGTTTGATGGCTATACATAAACACTCATTTCATTTTCCTCGAGGACTTATCTGCAGCTGTTACCACATATTGTAAGGATATAAAGCTCTTGTAATTACTTGCATATGTATGACTGTGCTTTGTTTCATAATGCGTTCCAGCTTTTGTTCGGACAATAAAGCTAGATTCATTGCATTTTTAGATGAACATGGTGCTTCAAAAAAAATATCCTTTTTGTCATAATTAACTCGTTTCCCATGCTTTTATGGAATTAAATGTGCAATGTTGTCAGATGCACTTCAGCAGGCTTCACGTTTTAATTCATGTTTCTGGTGAAATTGATAATGCATACATCAGTATGTAGGGCTATGTATTATAATCTTGCATGCAGTACGTTTGATGTGTACCTAGACTGGTGCAAGGAAACATTTAATTATTTATCTGCATACAATTTTACAAAATTTATATTTTGTAGATTGCGTCTGTTCCACTGAAATGTACCAACAAAACTTAAATAAAGTCAACCTTGATCTATGAATCAATCCAATGCATTGCTCATTGATATGCAAGTCACTTGAATGTAGTCTGTGTAAAAGCTGATTTGTTAATGCAAGTTCATTTGACCCTGGGGTGGAATTTCATGTTTCTGTTGGTTGTATTCCTGCCAAAAGGCCTTATAAAGTTATCATAACACACATAATCATCGAAAGATGTGTTATACTTCTTAAATAACTTAACTCCATGTTATCTAAAACCATTCATTTCTTTTTGGAATTCATCATCTATATGCTTCATTTACCCATAGTTATATCTCTTGTTTTTAAGTATGATAAGCATAATATAATTTTTCGACAATAGTAAAGACCACAGGAATACATATTCAATGCAAGATATTTTTTCCAAAAAAGCTTCAATTTTTTAATGGTGTCATACAATGACAACAGATCATATTTCTGGTCAAAACTAACAAATAGGATTTTATTAACATTTCTCTCACTTGTTCCCAAATTGGTAGAATGGACTTCCTGCTGCCATCAGAGATACATAGTAATGTACTTCATTGAAGAACATTCTAAAAACATTCTTCTTTTGGGCCTACCTTGAACCATAGATGGTCTCTTAGGTGTGTCCGTCTCCAATGATATGTGACATTGTCTTGCTAATTTGTAATATAGATTCATCTCTCACTGGTATCGTTCCACTCTTGGTGATCTTATCATACAGTTAAACTAGCTGCATTTGACGTATGTCTGTGATACTGATTTGGGGCATTGTCTGGTTCCTTTGTGATCTTAGTGTCATTGTTGGTGATCTATCATTTGGATACTTGAAATAATGTTCAATCTTGGCTGTGATGCTACAATTTAACGCTCCAATAGGCTTGTGGGTTGACACGTGGCTTTATCTGCTAACTGCTGAGTCCTATTAATTAGCTTTGAATAAAATTGTCTGCTATTGAGTAAATGTGAACTTATTCACAACGTTCAGTCTCCAAACAGGTAAAAAGATAACATGAATGGAGCATATTTCATTTTACAGCTACTCTTTCATATATACATATATTGTGTGTGTGTGTGTGTGTGTGTTTGTGTGTGTGTGTGTCTGTGGATTTGCGTGGATGCGCACGCGCGTGGGTGTGTTGGACTGATTGACATTTTATTACAACACTAAATTGGAATTTTGAATGACAGTTTTGGCTCTATGATTTAACCTGGTCGTGTCCTAGTTAACCTGTAAAACAACAGATGCACAAAGTTACAGTAAAACAACAACTCGATGACAGTGATCAGTAACACGTTTATGTGTGCTGATGCCCATTCTGTGGAGGATGCCATGGATGCTTTGTAGCTGCGAAAATCAGATTTGAGACATTTCCTTTGTGGTGAAGAAAAAAATGGAATTAGTCCAGATTGACTGGAACAAAAAAAAAAGATGCATGCGTTATTATGGCAAATGTGAAAGTACTCAGCATATACACTAAATACTATCATCACACCGTACTGTACAAGTCCCCCCACGCCGCTCTGTGGACACTATGAGGCTTCCACCCCTGTGCAATAGGAAGAGACGGGGATGCATGGGTGAAACATGGCGGCCGTAGACCCATCGGAGTCCCCCGAACAACAGATTTCCACCGATGAAAAGGCAGCCGAATCGGGGAAAATGGCTGATACAAGCACACCCAAAAGCTTCCACGAACTGACGGAAGACGCGCTTGTAAAATCCAAAGAGGACGTCAACGACGAGCGGGTAAGCAGTGTGAGCAACGACGGTGATGGTGTTGCCAGCCATTCTGAGGTTTGTGGCAATCATGACACTGGAGCTGACACAACGACATGTAATTTACTGGGATCGATAGAACAAATCGTCCACAACAAAGAAGACTCCTGCCGCGATCGACAGGGCCCCCGTTTGGCAGAAACCAAGGATAACAAGGAAGAGGCAGAAACGCGCAAAGAAAATCCCAACTACGGTATGCTAATGTTGATTCTATATTCCCTGAATAACAGCGTTAGCGTGGGAGCTAACGCTAACGTTAGCCGTTGTCAACGCTCCTCGGTTAACTTAAACCCACTAATTTCAGCGGAGTAACGTCTGCTGGAGTGATATGAGCGAAGTGCTGTTTAGTGCAACGTTTTATTCCGGGCGGCAGGAATGGACCGACTGTTAGTTATTAGCATAAAAAAATAGTAGATGATAATCCGTGTTGCTGTCAACGTGCTTGGTCGCTTATTGTCTGTAGAGAAGTTGTTGATGTGGTGTTTTCTTCTCCACCAGATCACAACACCCCCACGGGGAAACTGGAGGTGCAGGTGGATACACTTGTTGAAGCTATTTCCAATACAGATGGAGGGGAGATTCAAAACATAAAGTCAGATCCTCCTGGGGAGCCCACATTCCAGGATCCTGTCAATGAGTCGGAGAATGAAGTTGAGGATGTGGTGGAAGAAGATGACGATGAGGTTGATGAGGACGACAGAGGAGAGGAGGCCCGTGTATTACTCAAACCAAGAAAGTGGATTCTTGAGTGCAAAGAGTGTGGGGAAAGATTCAACCGACGAGAAACGTTTAATCTCCATCGTCACTTTCACACACACAAGGATGAGCTCAACCCCCTCACCTGTAGAGAATGCGGCCTCACCTTTCAGCACCGCAGCAACCTCATCAGACATCGAAGTGAGCATAAAGAGAAGGAGGAACACATCATAACACTAAAGAAGGAGGCACATGTGCGGGAGGAAAGTTTCAAGTGCGCGCATTGTGAGAAATGTTTCTCCACCGTGGATAAGCTGAGAGGACACAACTGCAGCGACGTCCCAGAAAAGCCTTACCGCTGTCCACTGTGCCGCCAAGAGTTTCAATTTAAAGTATCTGTCACCAAACACATGCAGACCCACTCCCTGAAGAGTGTCTTAAAATGCCAAGAGTGCTATCAGAGTTTCTATGACAGCACGGCTCTGCGCTGCCACCAACGATGTCATGCTGCACTGAAACCCTACGAGTGCCCTGAGTGCGGCATGGTATTCAAACACTATTCTGTCATGGAGGACCATCGCCGTAAACACACAGAGAACATGCGCTCCCACCAGTGCAGTATCTGTGGTAAGATTTTCAAGTATAGCAGTCTCCTGCATCAGCACCAGTATCTGCACACGGGTCAGAAGCCCTTCCGCTGCCCTGAATGTGGTAAAAAATTTGCCTTTGCTCAGAACATGAAGGCACATTGTCGTCAACATCGACTGCATGCCATCAACCCCCCTCCCTCATCTGATGAGCCAAGTAAGCAGGCCCCTGTGCCTACAAGTGAGACAGTTAAGGGACCAGAGAAAGAGAACACTAACCAGAGTATTGAACTGAAACGTGTATTTAACTGTCCACTTTGTCCCCAGATCTCATCCACAGCTGCTGACCTGAGAGCTCACATGCTAATTCATGAGGCCGAGCATGAAAAGCTTGAAAACAGATCCAAATCAGTAAATGAGAGTGTAACAACGGGCTGGGAGAAAGGACACACCTGCCCTCACTGTCCAAGTACTTTCCGTGATGAGTCAAGTTTTTATGGACATTTGTTAAAAGTTCATAAGTCTATAAATCATTATTTAGAGAAGTGGAGGGCAAGACCTATAAGTAAATGTGCTCAGTTTAACTCTGATAATGTACAAGGGAAGTTAAAAAGTGATGGCAGAAGCAAGTCATATATGTGTCCGGAATGTGGTAAAATATTCCGTCACCGCTCGGTGTTAGAATTGCACATGCGGATCCATTCGAAGGACAAGCGGTACCTGTGCAAAGTGTGTGGAAAGGGCTTTCGATTCAGCAGCTACCTACAACAACATCTCATCATCCACACGGGCAAGAAGCCATACAAATGTCCCGATTGTGGAAAAGACTTTGCCTTCCTTCAGAACATGAAGACTCATCAAAAGCTGCATCAGGAGAAACCTTACCGTTGCACTAGCTGCCGTAGGGGTTACAGTGATGAAGCCCAGCTTCAGCACCACATGTTATCACATAATGGTGAGAAACCTCACAAGTGTGAACTTTGTAACAAGAGCTTTGGATTACCGTATTTGCTTCGTGATCATATGAACACGCATACGGGAGAGAGACCCCACCAGTGTGATGAGTGCCACAAGTCCTTCTCCTGGTTTAGCAGCCTCCTAGTACATCAAAAAATCCATGTCCGCAAGCGTCAAGGTCCCATCCAGCATAACACTTTTCCTATAAGTACAAGGATGAGAGGCAGAGGTACCAGGGGAAGGAGAGGGGGTCGGTTAGCATGGATCTGGCCTAAGTTGGCAGGAGGCTCAGGTATGGCTAGCCGGCAAGGTCAACAGGAAGCACCGCTGCCACCCCCATACCCAGTTCCACCACTCAGAGATGCTGAGTGGCATAGCAGTGCAGTCCCACCACCCACTCCCAAGTCATCTCAAATGGAACTACAAGGCAGACACCAGAAAGAACCCTGGCTCTCAGAGCCTCACCCTCCACCAGTTCAGTGGAAAGTGGATGGTGGAGAAGTGATGCCTGTTCCAATACCTCAGCAGCCACATTTACCCTCACGGCAAATTCAGTTCGATGGCCTGCCACTGCCATGCTTACAACACCATAAGAACAGCCCAGCTTGGGGAGAAAAGCCTCTGATATCACAATCTGGCCCCAGTGCAATTCAAAGTCTGGAATCCATGCACACAAAAGAGAGCACGGATCTGAGTAGGTGCTCCCTCCTAGCAGCTGTGCCGAAAAAACCCAGTATGCTAGTAGCGAGTGAGATAGACCAGCAGCGGCAACCCAAGCTTGTCTCATGGAATAACACGACTACGTCCGTTACACTCTCCTCCACTGGCTCATCAAATGACTTCCCTGGTTCGCCAACCTATACTGATGGGGCAGCACTTTGGAGTGTAAGACCGATTCCACTAGCACCAATCTCACAGAGCTCGCCAAATAAACTCGGTCAAGAGCATCAACTGCCGAGATGGTCAAATGCCCAAATGTTAACACAAAAGGCCATGAATGAGTCATCTACATCTCCCAAGAAGGATGACAGAACGTGGGACTTCGGTAAACCTCAAGTAAACACACCGACTGTTAGCCAGCCAGAAAAGCCATGGAATGGCTGTGAGCCACAAAAACAGTGGGTTCCAAGTTTAGCATGTGCCTCTGCTTCAGCTCAAATAGACCAAAGTAGTGCTATGTCAAGTTCAAACCCAATATCTCATGGGTTAGGTGGCACCTTATGGGACTTCCAAACACCCCCAGGCATTCCAAAGACTTTAAGCCCATCAGACAAATTAGCAGGAAATCAAGAATTTCATCTTCAGCAAAAGCATCTGTCTCCTGGTTGGGCCAATATACAGAATCAGGCATCAGCTCAAAAGGTGCCCATCTCTATTCAATATGAGCCTCACCGTTTTGCCCATGGAATCGGAACTGCAGTGTGGGGTTTCCAAACGAGCCCTGTGGGCCCTCAAACGCTGCTTGCTGGACAACTCAAACCAGGGACTGGGCAGGAGCTACAGCACCAACCAACGGTAACTGGCACTCAAATAATCATAAATCAGCCTTCTCCCTTTTTTTCACCTCCGCTTGCTCCGCTCCCCCCTCTTGCTTTGCCTGGCCCTCACCCTCTTCATTCTGTAGCAGTTGGTGCTCTTCCACGACCTCCGCATCCAAATATTTTTTTCACACCACAGGCAGTCATAAACGAGAGGCCGCACATGTCACAGACCCTGTCCCTACCTCAACTTGCCCCACCACGGACAGAACCTCATAAACTTGGAGGCCGTTTGCCTTTCCCCCCAGAACGACTTCTTCAGTGCATGATCTGTGGGTGCTCACTTCCTCGTGAGTTGGATCTACAAATGCATTACCTTCAACATGCACAAGGAGAGATTTAACATTAGAAACTATGTTAAGTTCTTTCTTTTTACATTAGTCTTCTGTCCAGTAGGCTTAAGCACTAGAACCTCAGATGGTCCTTTTTGACCAGTTAATTTAATTATGATGATTGAAATTGTGAACATTTCATCACTTTGTAGTGCACATTTAATTGAGTTTTCTTTTTTGGTACATGTGACTAAAAGCATTTAAGCGGTATATTGGATTGTACAGATTGTTTTCAACTAGAGTTTATATACGCATGTGCTATGCTCTGAATGAGTTGCACTGGTCTATAAGATAGATGCATTATGGATATCCGCATATCTATCATGTATGAAAAATACTTCACCCCAGTGGTTGAATTTGACAAGGTTCTATTGCGTTTCATCTTTTGCCAATGATGTTTAGGTTTAGATAGTATTAGTACTTAGTTTATTCAAATGTCATGAACTGTGTGAGCTATGTCTCTTCATGTACAGTCTATGTGCCTTTATGAATACAGTTTGCATGTCTGCTGTCTTGGTATTCTAGGCCTAGTTTGTTCTAAAGGTAGACTCAACAATGTAACCTCACACCCTAAATACAGAGCAACTCTTTTTAAGACTTTTTAAGATAGTAGAAAAATATATTATTTTGGGGGCAGAGAGGTAGATACTGTTTGAATCATGGATATTTCAGATTATGCTGTGGAAAGGTCACTGGGTACAAGGCCTAGTCACTGAGTTGTTGGAAGGGCACAAAGCAAAGGTCTCGACGTTTCCAATGTCTTTTCAATTTGGACCAGGCAACATTTACTGTAAATTTGATATGTACAAGTAATGGCATGGTCAGTCGCAGACAGTTTTCTGTAACTTGAATACTGTAAATGAAAAGTGGGAGCAGTGGGCAAGTAGTCTTTTTGCATAATAATGCTGACAATATTGTTAAACGGTGAATTTTATAATAAATTCAACTTTGATTTATGTGAAGTTTTGTCAGTGGTTGATGAATACTTTGTTACGGTAAGTAGAGAAAACCTGCCAACTATGCACTAAAGTATTTTTCTGCTCTTTCGAATCAATTGTACTAATCCATTATATAGTGGCTAATAATTTGCTGAATATGCAAATTCAGCCACTTCCTCTGAAGTGATTAACACCCATAGAGAACTGCATTATGTGCTGTGTCTATTTTAGCAAGTACCTTTAGAAGAGATACCGATGATTTAAGATTGCTACCATAACATTTGCAGCCGAATAGATACCATTAGGCAACTGACTCACATTTCATAAGATTTTACCCTAGTAACATGTATTTTAACATTTTTAATGTTGTAGTATTGATTAATTGCAAATCATTTTTCTCAGTGAAATTAATCCACTCAAGGACAAAGTGTTTTGTTAGAGTAGTCATTCTGACAAATGTTTTTGCATGAAATCAAGTATACAGTGAAGTTAACCTATTCCTCATTTGCTGAGACCCCATATACTACTCCACCCCAAGCATTGACTCATGGGTACACATTGAACTTTGAGAACCGCTAGCTTAAAGAAAATTAAAGAAACTACTCTATTGTCATTACATACAATGAAAATGTGTTCTCTGCATTCAACCCCTTCTGTTTTATAGGAGCAGTGGGCAGCCGGAGCACCCAAGGAGCAGTTAGGGATTCAGTGTCTTGCTCAAGGACACTTCAACATACTTTCTGAAGGAGCGGAGGATCAAACCAGCAACCTCCTGATTTCTAATCAACCTACTCTACCTCCTAAGCTACGCCACTCCATTTCAACGTCTTTATAAAAAGATATATTGACCAGCTATGTAGATTAATTTGAGAGGAGAATTCAAATCTTTCTGATGTAATTGCAGAAATTGGGCACTTAGCTGCATTTTGTAGGTCAACTGTGGGGAAAACGTAATACAAAAATTGTCAGAAAAAAAATCTTTGTTCAAAGAAAGACTTGTTCCTTAGCAGTGATTCAACATTTCAAACGATGTCCATCAATGTAGCATGAGAAAAAGGGGATTTTTCTATGATACCCAGTTATTGGATTTAACAAAAACCTGCTTTGTTCAATATTGGGTGTGGATTCATTCTCATCTAGTGCTTGAAAGATAACTTCATAAAAATCTATTAAATACAACACGGGCAACAGCCAATACAGATGCAGAATACTAGTGGGAACATGTAATTGTTGGTAAAGACATGTTTATATGTTCAAATGCATTTTCTCACTATTTTTATTTCGTCTGTAAAGACTGGGAACACAGTATACGATGTGTCCCATAGAGCAAATTATCCTATAGGGTTAGGCAGATAAATAAAAGATTGCGTGGCGTTTTTTGTCGACTGAAGGTTTTTTTATGTAGCAGCCTTCATGGTAACTAATTCCTGGATTTCATGCTGACAGAACACATATTTGATGTCTTGATTCAAAATTTCGTCATTTCGATTTGAGAAGACCCCTCTCTAATTACCCTATGGAGCCGATACGATTAGATGAGGAGGGGGTGAATAAACATGTGAGGGTCCTGCTGAATCCCCTCATCACCAACGCTCATGTTGATTTGACACACTGCGCATGCGCGTTTAGCAGACTTGCTTTATAGCTATCCAATGTTAGCGCATTTGTCTCTGCTTTAAGAGTTGCCATGTATCACGATGGCTGGATGTGCGCTGTTTACAACCGATACCAATTTAACATGTTACTCTACTTAATGGTAGAGAATTAGGTCGGCTCAAATAACATCCATCACATCTCCCATTTTCACTCGGAATCAACACTATCTCGTGATAAGAACAAATTCCAAAATCAACAATTTCCTCTCTGGCCTGTCACTGGTAACGTTGACTGAATACGGTGAGCTAACAGCTTGCTAACCACTTGCTGAACGTTAGCACCGCCACTTGCAACCAAAGCAACACTTCGGAATTAAGATGGACGTTGAAAATGAGCCGGACAAACCAGACGAAAAACCCCAAATTAGAGATGATACATCAGTCGGTGGCGGCACTGAACGTAAGTCTTCAACTTTGGCCTTACTCTCTAAACTGGTTTATCCTGAATGGAGTGTTAACGCTAGCGTTAGCCATGTCCTTGCTCTGGTGTGTGGAGTCGTATGCAACCTCTATTTATCCAAACACGGCACTATTCCTATTGGACATGTTTCCCATCCTGCATCCCCCCCTTTTCATTAACGGTGTTTGGAGAGTTAATCGCTATGTTTCTGGACTGGTGAAGTCTAGATGCCCACAATGGTGTGTCCAACTAACAATGCCTTTTAACACTAGATTATATAACGAAGCCTCTAACGTTTGTTTATTTTATTTTAGGATGAGATACATAACTATATGGTGAACACTCATAACTAAATAATCTAATTCATGAATCACTGGAGCGTTGAATATTAATGCCTGTTTTACCGAATTTGTTTGTTTGGATCCTTGTTCACTCATGTTTATCGAACACAAACATTCTGTCTGACAGAGTTTAATAACTGGTGCTACCTTGCTTCATCATCAGTTAGTCATCATGTTTGCATTCAGCAATGTCCGCACATAATGAATGTGACTTGTAACT
>OMLC01056366.1:0-21137 GCA_900302585.1 Regalecus glesne
TATAGCTCAGTGGGTAGCGCGGTCTTCTGGCAATCAGAAGGTTGCAGGTTCGATCCCCGGTCCTGCATACAGCATGTCGAGGTGTCCTTGAGCAAGACACTGAACCCCTAACTGCTCCCTGAGCGCCATATGTTGGCAGCTCACTGCTCCTATACAATAGGTTAGGTCAAAAATGCAGAGAAATCCAAATTTCCCCTTGCGGGACTGATAAGGGAATCCTTTCTTTCTTTTCTTTCTTTGAAAACCTAATACTTAGAACCGTCAGTCAAACATTAACAGTTCCTCTGTTTTTTGTTTAAAATGTAGATAAATACCCGAGTAGGACTGAGTAACTCCTCTAAGTTTAATCATAGTATTAGCCATTGACATCATGGGGGGTATAGGGTAGAATAAATTATTCTTGGAGCCAAATGAAATTTTAAATATAGTCTGCAGTAGCTCAGCGGTGGAGTGCGCGCCTCAGGAAATGATGAACAAGAGGCTGTAGGTTTGATCCCACCACAGGGTGACAGGAGAGGCATCCAGTCTTAATCTCCCAAACTCCATCCAAGTCCATGTCCATCTCCACAACATAGGGAGACATAAACTGGGCCTCTCTCAGTCTTCAGTCATACTGCACTGCATGCACTATGACTGATATAGGCCTGTATATTGATTCCTTTGTATGGCCTCAAACAGTTTAATTACTAGCATGATAGAAACACAAACTTGAAGAAAAAGATCTCAACTACATCCATGGGCTGGATGAAAAAGAACACAACGCACCATATAGCTAAATTACAATGAGATAGGCAGTTATCAACTATAATGAGTACTTATTCATGCAAGCTCATTTCCTTTTGTTAGGACTGATCTTCTGACATGTTATCGGAAAGTGGAAAAGTAAACATAATCTTCCACGAGGACCTGCTGGGCCGGAAAAACAAACTGTGATCATTTCTTCACTATGCTTTGATTCTCTCACTCAATACTCAAGCCATCTATGATCTTTTATTCAGTCCATCATCCACCTCTACTGTTGGCCATCTTTGCTCAGTTTCAAATAGTTGGTCTGTAGAATGTATTCCTCAAGATTCAACTTACTAGTCTTCTTACAGCCTTTGAATCTCAGAAATCCCAAATTTTCTTGCTTGCTCTCCCTACTCCTTAAGTGAGGTCAGCCAAAAAACTACTTATAACACTGTTCTCTTTATTTTTTTATGGTCAAGATTGATGATGATAATAATAATGATAATAATAATAATACAAATAATAATTCTCATTACAAAATTTAAATCTGATAAATGATATTTTCTAGATAAGAACAGAAAACCTTATATTACTTGAGAAAATATAAAGTCAATGCAAAAAATTGCACAAATATTCCATAACATGCTGATGTGTCCTTGAGCTAGACACTGAACACTTAATTGCTTAGGATAACAGATGAAAGTTAGCCTAGTGCCCAAATTTGGCATATTTAATATTTAAATGTTAATCAATGTGCTGATCTATAAATGGAAGCTTTTTATTATTATTATTATTATTATAACATTTTATGCATGTTGACTGACCTCCCATTCCGTGAGCCAGCACATCAGATTAAAAAAATGGAATACTGTAAGCTACAAAATGTTTTTTTTAAACTTCTTCCTTATTATATTAGATGGTGCCTGTGTGTTTGTGCGTGTGTGTGCGAGTTTCTCCAAGTGTGCATACACATAACTCACACATGGTTATGTGATGCATCAAGTGCAGTAGCTAGAGGGAAGATGCGTGCCTGCTTCTTACTTGCCTGCTTTCTAACCTCTTTGTGCCACTGGCTAGCCCTTGTGCTGAACAAGGAAGCAGTCCAATATGTAAAGCTTCCCCCACTTGCACGTAGCCTCTCCTGTCATCATCAGATTCAATGGACTACCAGCAATCAAGCATGTTTACTGTATTCCCTCTACTTCAGAGAACATGAAGAACTAGGTTCAATAAAATATAAGATGGGAGGATGATAGTTCACTTGACTTGAGTTTTAGTGAATAACCATCCTAAACACCCTCTACTTAACATTCTGCAGAGGATGGGGGAGTTATGAGGTCATTAGTCCATCTGTACAAGAGCCGAGTGTGATACGCCCCGGCTGGATCTCCTGGAAGAGAGTGTATGATATTGAAAGAGCCAAAACATCAAATGATCCCAGGAAGATTATTGAAGATGTGTTCCTGAGCATCAGTAGAGGTATGAATACAGAAAGACCCTCGAATTAACATTCACCATATCATTCAATTTTCAAGGTGAGAAAGCCTTACCATAAAGTAAATACCATTCTAATTCTACTTTAAATAGCCCCTCATAATGTATTTGTTGAAAATATTAATGTATTGCAAATAAATGTAAATAGCAAATTTCTGAAAACATTACGCTCAGTGAACCATGAGAAGTCCCTGTTGCGTACAAGATGGCAAGCTGTATTGGAATGACGGCAGCTGCCCAACACAACCCTTACCACCTGACCAAGAGTGGGGTGCAAGTGAGGCATAGAAAACATGCATGTCATGCTTAAAAGAGTAAGGAAAAACATGCAATCTCATGAGCTGTGTTGTGTTGGAGTGCACACACCTGGGAGTCAGGCTGTGCGGTTTCGCATCTCGCCGCGGGGCTCGGTGAGGCATTCAATATAAAGCGCCTAGAGTGGTTGCCAGACTAGAAAAGCGATATCTAAGTACAAGTTAATTTACCACTTGGGATATTATTTCTACAGGATCAGGAATTTTCTTAAATATGACAGCAATGAAAATTACCAAGAAAGGCAATTTTTTAATGGAAACTTCAGGGCTATAAGTTTAAATTCAGGGCCTTCTAAACTATCTACATGAAAATTACTTGTATTCAGTTTTATTCTCATCTGCAAAATGGTAGTGTGATGACAGCGATAAACACATAAGTAGCTTGACAAATAACTATGATGATTCTATGAGTATGAACGAATAAATCATCATTCTTTTATTTCACAACAGAAAAATTAAAGGACTTTTACATATGAATGAACTTACGTGACATTCAAATCATTGCCAATGGAGTTCAAACAATTGGTTATTAAGTATATCACTGCCAGGTCGATCTCTTTGCATTTTGCAGTATACTAGAGTTTTAT
This sequence comes from Regalecus glesne, assembly GCA_900302585.1. Classification (NCBI taxonomy): domain Eukaryota; kingdom Metazoa; phylum Chordata; class Actinopteri; order Lampriformes; family Regalecidae; genus Regalecus; species Regalecus glesne. The sequence goes on from OMLC01056366.1 coordinate 3,125, forward strand.
TTCTGGTGTCTGGGGTGACGTTACAGATGCATTTTCCATCAACAAATAATGGTTGCTTTGCAAGAGTTGAACTTCTTAGTGAAAAAGAGATCTGCATGCCTCTGATAGCCATGCCTTCAGTGCTTTCTGCAAGAAAGATTCATAAAGCTCTGGTGTAAAAACGCAAGAATTATCCAAGAAATGTCTCTGATTCTCCAGAGAACAACAATAGGAGTTTTGCATTGAAAAGAAAGATTAATCTAAAAAAACCAAAATATCATCAATGGCGAAGACAACCACTTGTATCCAATGGTGCTACTTTTCCTCGTTGGAGCGTGCTGAAAGAAGAGAAGTAACGACTCTCTCTGCCAGAGGGGGGAGACAGAATTTCTTCTCTACATGTTTAAAAAAAGCCCTGGGGCTGCTTTGGCAAAACTGTCACTGAATATGGAGGAGGCTTGGCAGCCTCCGTTTTTGGGATTGGCTCTAAAGTGGAGCTAATGTGCTATTTTCTTTCTTGTAAATGAAGAATGTCCCTTGTGGAGGCTTGGGCATCGGGGAGGAATACTCTTCTCCAAGTTATCTATTTATAAAAGGAGTAGGTAGATGCATCAATCAGCAAGCCCATGTGTTAACGGAACATGTAGTTGGTACTAGGTATTGAAGCGCTGTGGATCCTGTAATTTCACAGCCAAATGTTCAGTCTCAGCTGAGCATAGTGTTGAACATGTGGTGCTGAGCCTTGTGGCCTGATGTAATGTATCTCTATTTTTGGATATATAACCAAGTGTGAAATGATGGATCTGATCTGCAAATGACTCTTGTCATATGTCTCAAAGATATAGCACAGTGGAGTCAATGAATATAATATTTTTACACTGTACATAACCGTTTTCCTTTAAAAAAAATTATATAGCTACTTATTGAGTATATTTCCAAAAATAAGTTATGCCAATGTTACATAATTGTTTAATTTATAGAATACAAGGTCATCATTACAATCATTAATGTGTGCCAAATTATATGTAAGCCCATCTTTAATTTGCTGAGCCGGTACTAATAATACGGCTATCATTATTATTATTATGCCTCACGGAGGAATGCTTCCGGGAAACGCCATATTCATTACACCCATGTGTCAGCTGTCAGGAAGTGTTAGTAATTGCAACTACACACACCTTTACATTCACCACACCAACACCTTTTGAGTGCCAACAATATACTATGTTCAAACACCAGGGTGGACTACATTGTAAGCACCACCTCTGCTGTGTTCTTTGTAAGCATTTCTGCGAAACTCCCCTGGCAAAGCTAGTGGGAACAGAGAGGGACCCCTGGGGTGAAGCCACCATCTGTACCCGACTCATACTGCCCATGGAGCCTGCCAGGAGGTGGAACAGGACACATATGCACACACACTCACACACACACACACACACACACACAAGCTGCATGGACCCAACAAGGACACGGCTGAAAAAGAGGATTTAGTTGCTTGCTGAGGAATATACAGAATGCACAAGAATGTGCAAGCATGCTGCTTTCTATGAAACAGTCTGACAGAAAATCTTGGCGAGAGCTGCAGTATGATCCATGGTTTTAAACACATTCAAAAGTGCTAACAACAGAGATTTGTCATTGTGTGGAGACCTCATGTAATTGATTGTGTTGATGAAGAATTGATTCATCTATTGCAGTGCATTCACATAAGATGAAGCCAAGTCTGAAATTTGGTTAAATATACCGTTCCTGAGGTGAGTAATACTACGCAATACTTTGGTGCTCAAAATTAAGCGTTTCATTATTGATTAAGGATTACACTTGGCCAAATTCATGATTTTTGGGACATCCTGGGATGATAAAAGAATATTTCAGCATCAACCACTGTATAATCCTGATTCAGTAAACGAGACAATACAAAGCTAAGAATTTCATCTGCACATTGTTAATTTGTGACCGTTCACAAGTCTTACTCAGCAGCATTATACCCCATCACCATCAATTCTATAGGTGCAGAATCTGGTGCACTGCCCGGAAGAATGCTCTATATTTGCAGTAAGGACTGAGAATCAAGTTACAGCTTCGAGATGATTGATTTCACTTTGAAGCTTGTCAAAACTGTATATAGATTTAAAAAATAGAGGTATGTCTCTTGACTTATTCTTATTCTTCATCTCTCAACATTTTGCTCGCTTTATAAATTTGATATTGTTCCTTTTACACAAACAGAAAGGTGAACATTTTAAGACAAAAACAATATAAATTATCTTAGTGATTTGTTGGTGGCACCTACTTGGAAGAGTGGAAAACCATTCTTCCAAAACATATCTCCTCATTTGGTGTTCTGATGATGATTGCAGAGAGCACTGTCTAACATGTTGTTCCAAAATTTCCTAAAGGTGTCCAACTGGGTTGAGATCTAGTGACAGCTCATAGCATATGATTTTCATTATTTTATACATATGCCCCCAAAAGCATATCAGAGCCCCTAGATCCCCTCACTGTTGGGGTCAAGCATTGAGGTTTTTCCTTTAATTTGTCACCCATTTGTGGGTCTCCATGCTGAGGTACAGCAGTTAGGCATGACTTTAGTGCTGAAAAGACATTCAAAACCTTTCTGTACCAATCTAACTTTGCCTACTGCATTCATTTTAAACTGGAAGAAGACAGACATAGTGAGTTGAAAGTCAAATCATAGCCACAATACTGAGATTTCACTTTGCATGGGATTAACATTACCAGGAGACCCCTCTTCACAAATTTATGGTTGGTAGGTAGGTAATTTGTGCTGGGGGATTTACTGGGCAGATTACAGAAATGGCAGATTTACACAGGATAAAATTACTAATGACCTCTGCAATAAATACAAATTACTGGACGTCCAAATATAATAAAAGTCCCATGCGAATAGGACTAAAGGCTCTACATCAACCCTGGCAAGGGGGTGTATCTAAGGGAGAAGTAGCCAAGTTCAAGGAATATCCTTCAGCTCTCAGTCAGCTGAGAGATGGATTGTGTGAATGTGCATTCAATTATGACAAAAATGGATGTAAATTGTTTACACGGTGCTTTGGCAATGGACTAGACAATGGATGACAGATACAGGGATTCCACGGTGAAAAAGGTAAGTGTTAATTCGTTCATGAATTTGAAATATGTTTTTCTTTGTATATATACAACACAAGGGGTACGGCATAACTCAGTGGGTAGAGCAGTCAATGGCGATTGAAGGATTTCAGGTTCAATCCCAGCACCTCCAGGTAAGCATGTCAAAGTGTCCTTGAGCAAGACACTGTTCCTCTATCTGCTCTGCCCCGTTATGGACTGATGACCTGTCCAGGGCGTGTCCCCGCCTTTTGCCAAATAAGGACTGAGATAGGGTCCAGTTCCCCTAAGACCCAATTTCTGATAAGTGGTTAACAAAAGATGAATGGGCGGATGGATGGATTGCACTACTCAAGCTTAAGGCTCGATGCAGATCAATGCACATAAGCTGGCAAACAGTCTCAACATTTCTAAAAGACACTTCTTGTTAATAAACTTGTCTAACCAGCTCCTCAACAGAGAAATAGTTAACCATCTACCAGGCTCTGCTCTGCATCTTCATTGGCTTCACCATTACCATCCTTCCAGTCTTTGATATCCTTTATTCTGATTCAACCAATTATCCCAATATAGATGAGGCCTGAGGCAGAAAGTAGTGAAGATCCCTATGTATGCTTGTGACAAAGAATAAAATAACTGTAATTAAGAGCTAGATAATTCTAACTATCAACTACTACAAACTATTATGCTTTAGCTGGAAGATAGAAAGACGATTTTTGATGCAGGAAACTAAACATGTGTCCCTCCGAACTAAAAATGTCAACCTACCAACAAAATATATACAATTACTTCCAACATCCTGTTCTGCTTAGGCACACTACACCGTCTCACATTTTATCATTATTCACATTTGCAAAATCTACATAACACACTCCAATGACAAAATGTATCTTTCTTCCATATCTTTGAATAACCCCATGTCTCAGTTGTCTCAATATTTGATGCACTTATTCATTCCTGATATCAGAATGCTTGGCCTACGATCACTCCATAAATCTGACTGTGGGTTACTAAAGCATGTGAGGAAGAAAGCAGGGCATGCTGATGGTGGCTATGGGAATAACGAACCGGAGGCAATAAATGTGTTACTTTGCTTCACAGCTGCATTTCTAAGACTGTGAGTTTGGGTCCAACATAGGTCACAGACTTGGTTGTGAGGGGTCTCTCCTTGACAAGAATTGCAGCATGTTATAATGAGCCAAGGTCCCCAAGTGAGAATAAATTTGCCTAATTAGATACTGCTTTGCAAATGTTCAATACTGTTCTGCATTACAGTATCCTAAAATTTGCCTTAAGCATCTACCTACCATGTTCTACATCTGAACCTATTGTGTGAAAAGAAGCAAATCTTAGGGGAGGGAGCACAGCACACTAAAGGCATACTTGCCACAAGATAAAGTGAATTTGCCCTACTTTTGTTATAAACATAATATGCGGAGTGATCTACTACAAAATGGGTAAGGTAAGACCTTAAGGTAAAACATGTCCCTCTATAAGAGAGATACATAATGTTTAATGGACTACAGGATTTTCCAATCTCAAACAACTTCATCAACAAATTTCACTGATTTTTCCTGTTTTAACAGTAAGAACACACACACTGGACAATTCAGTCAAGATGTAGCACCACTCACCTGCTGTTTATAATAAATTATCTCAGAGGGGCAATATCAACTCGGGCACACTGTAAACTTATTTTTTTCTATTTCTTATGTTTGTATCTAGGGAAGCCTTTATGTTCAAAGCACCCTCTGATTGGAATAATCTATCTATAAATATTAAATCCATACTACCTCTCCTCTCACTTCATACTCTGTTCTACACATTTACACAACATCTGGTTGGTGAAGCCTACCTAATCAGCTTGCTCTAATTGGCTGTTAAGGGTTTCTGCTAAACATTCCATCCCTGTTTGTGTCATACAAGAGGATTTAAAACCCCAAATATTAAACATTTTTGATATTTTGGATTTGAAATCAGGGAGACTCCTTTCCAATCACTAAGATTAGGATTATTTCTGTAAACCCTTCACACAACAGGATCATTTGGGCAAATAATCGGTTCAGAACAGCCTCAAATTTGGAAAACCCCCATGATTGTCAGTAGAGGTGAATAAGACCCATAATTTTTCTTGTTTACATGAAAAGCCTAAGGAAGTAGGTTTTTGAGGAGCGAGAGTTCAGCACATACAACACAGACATGTGCTCTTGTAATTTATAGAACCGAACAACTGCTGCTTTGTGATGCTGCCCAATGAGCCACGCTATCATTTCAATAACAGTTCTGTGTGTGTAGGGGGGGGTCTTCTAGACAAACAGCTGATTCAAAGAGAATTTCTACCACTGATGTTGTCCTTCTCTATGAAACTAAAGTACTTCTCCAATGCCAACTTGGTGATTAAAATATACATATTCCTGTAATTATGCATTTTTGAGTCAGATGCATCCTAATTTCAGCCCCATAGATGTTCAGCAATATAGATCAGATGAATTCAGTCATCTATGAGCATCCCGTGGTGGTTTATACCCCTGTTATTTATAAACTGTCCAATGTGGGGACTTAGCTGGTGCTTGGACACCTATCATATAGGACAAAACTGGTTAACAGTTCTTGTACTTTTCAATGGGAAATTAGAGTGATTTTGGATCTGTACTTTTCATAATGATCGTTTTCACATTTTCTGGCTATAATTTGCTTTCTTTTCTTTAAAAAAAAGCTTCAATAATGAGTTGCCATGACGTTATTCAGAATCCAGTCCTTGTGTAGAATAAAGAGAAAAACATCAGACTGACCCAATAAGAGCACAAAAATGATACACTTTCATTCAGGTGATAATAAGCAAGCATCTACAGTTGTGTTCAAAATAATAGCAGTCCAACATCACTAAGCAGATCTATCAGTTTTTGGTAGAAACTATATTTCTGCAGGGCCAATAACTTACTGGTAGGTGTAGCAGAGTAATAGAAAACCAACAGACCCAACAGTCATGACATGCATGCTGCTGATTCTGTGAAATTGAATCATTAATTGAAAGAGCCGTGTTCAAAATAATAGTAGTGTGGGGTTAAATCAGGGAAGTCATTCAGCTGTGAAAAAACAGGTGTCAAACAGGTGGCCCTTATTTGAGGACAAAGGCAGCAAATGCTGTATGGAGTCCCTTATAAGTCCCACAAGGGGATATTTGGATTCCTCTGCATTTTAACCAATCCTATGGTATAGGAGCAGTGAGCTACCACCATAAGGCGTTCGGGGAGCAGTTAGGGGTTCAGTGTCTTGCTCAAGGACACCTCGACATAGTGTCAGGGTTTCCTTGGATCAGGATCAGGGATCAAACCTGTAACCTTCCAATTGCTGCGCTACCCACTGAGGTATGCCGCATGCTGGTTTTAGCACATGCTGGTTTTAGCGCATTTCTCTGAAAATCTGAGTAAACTGGGTCAATCCAGACATTGTTCAGAAGAATAGTGTACTTTGATTGAAAAGTTGATTGGAGAGGGGAAAACATAAAGAAGTAAAGAAAATGATAGGCAGCTCAGCTAAAATGAACTCAAGTCCTGTAGAATGGTAGTGGTTTGGGTATAGGACATCCCCAAATACTGAATTCAAGCCACAGTACACTGAAGACAGTGAAGCATGGTGGCACGAGCATCATGATATGGGGATGTTTCTATACTATGCTGTCGGGCCTATTTATTACATAAAAGGGACCATGGATCAGTTTAAATGCATCTAAATACTTGAAGAAATTGTGTTGGCTTATGCTGAAAAGGAAATGCCCTTGAGATGGGTGTTTCAACAACACAATGACCCCAAATACACATGTAAGTAAGCAGCATCCTGGTTCTAGACCAACATGATTAACACTGTGGAGTGGCTAGCACAATCCCTGGACCTTAATCCAATAGAAAAGTTTTGGGATGACATCAGAAATGCTGTTCCTGAGACAAAACCGAGAAATGCAGAAGAAATGTGGAATGTAGTCCAATCATCCTGGGCTGGAATACCTGTTCACAGGTGCTAGAAGTCAGTCAACCCCATGCAACACAGATGTGAAGCAGTTCCCAAAAACAGTAGTTATTAAACTAAATAGTAGTTCAGTGATTCACAGGAGAGTTAAATGCTCAAGTATTTTTCGGTTTATACAAATGTTTGAGTTTCTAAAGGAAGATGTAGATGCTATTTTTTGCAACAGTCTAATATTCATTTTCTTCACTTTCTGTAAAGGAATAACAAAGTTGATCATTTTTTGGTCATGTTCAGATTTGGAATAGAATGTGGGATGTTCCCAATGCATTTGCATATATAGAAATAAAAATTATCATTAGGATTTTGAGCTTTACTCACTTTTTTCACACACACTGCTAATATTCTGAACAGAAGTGTATGTGCATGCAAGCACACACATGAACACATACACATACAAAATATCAGATGACAGTTTCCATGAAGGCGGTAAATAGAAACTGCTGAGGAGAAGACATGTGGAGTAGCTTTGACGCTTCAATTGATACGCTAGCATGGAATCATGCTTATGTTTGCACTTTTGTTGTGTAATTTAAGCTTTCTACAAGCTGTGGATGTGTGTCAATATCTGTGTCAACAAGTCTGCAAGTTTGTGGATGCTGTGCATGTGTACATACGATTTTGTGCAGATGTGAAGGCGAAGGTGTATGTGTGCATGCACTGTGTCTGAATCAATGTGGCTAACAGGCAATAAATGCTATATCAGCTTGGAAATGGAAAGCCAGGTAGGCTGTATCTAAGGGATCTGATCAGAATGTAAACACCCTTAAAGTGAACACGGGGTGCCTGAGAGAGAGGAGGGAGGTGGACTAAGGGGAGATACAGGATAAGAACTGGGAACAGATGGGGGGTAAAAGAGAGAGAGAGAATTTAACAAAGAAAGATAAGAAACATTGGAAGGATGGTTGGAGGGATAGATAGATAGCTTACTGTTATAGCACATTTAAAAACAGTGACAAAGTGCTTTACATACAATAATGAAAAATAAGAGTAATTAGATAATATAAATAAAATGAAAATTAAACATGAGACAGAAATAAACAGACCAACCTAGCTACTCTTAGTGCCGCTCCCAAGCCTTGATAAATGTGGAGAGTTGCGTCAAGAAGGGAATCTAGAGTAAAACCTTTGCCAAATCAAACATGTGGATCACAAATCAGATCTCCACCCCAGATCAGCAGAGGCCCCAGTTACCAACAACCACCATTGGTGCCATTAGACGGGGCGGCATAGCTCAGTGGGTAGAGCAGTCGTCTGGCAATCGGAAGGTTGCAGGTTCGATCCCCGGTCCTGCATATATAGCATGTCGAGGTGTCCTTGAGCAAGACACTTAACCCCTAACTGCTCCCCGAGCGCCATATGTTGGCAGCTCACTGCTCCTATACAATAGGTTGGGTCAAAAATGCAGAGAAATCCATATTTCCCCTTGCGGGACTGATAAGAGAATCGTTATTATTATTATTTATTATTATTATTTGAAGCTGATGACATGGTCAGAGATGAGGCAAAGCCCACCACCTCCTCATAAAGGAAGGGAACCGATCGTTTTCACACACGCTGCCCTTTATGACACGGCCAAGTGTCCACCCCCGACGCCTCAGCAGTAATCCTAATCTGCAGGTGGAGGACGTGGTGTAATCTGGAGAACAGGGAGGAGGTGCTTTGTTGTCCTGCAGCCAGGTTAAATCCTGCAGAGAACACCCACATGCTCAGTGTGGGGACTGGAGGTGGATGATGCAGGGATCACCATAGTAGCCTGTGTATTTAGTGGTAAATAAACCCACCCACCCCACCGCCCACACACATGGAGTAAATGAAACACCCACTTTGTGGAGAGAGGGAGAGAGAAATGAAAGCTAGAGAGGGAGGGAGAGGGGGCGAACGAGGAAGGGATGAGGGGTAGCAGAGGAGAGCGAGGGGGCCTCCGGTCTGGAGGCTGAGGGTCTGGTATGAGTCAGAGAGATAGCAGATCATCCTCTCTCCTCAGCCAGTGGCTCTGGGAGGCGGGGCCTCGCTGTCCCAGCTGGCATCAGAAAAACCAACTGTGCAAACCAAACCAAACACATCTGCCGGCTACGCCCGTCATTCACCCTCAGTACAGGGCACCATTGTGGATGCTCCATGATGTAAACATGCGCTAGCCAAGGTGGAGGGGCTGCAGGGCGGCACCTCGAGGGTTAGCGGACACATGATCTAACGTTGCACAACCTCAAACCTGCCCCGCCACCTTCGAGGAGGAGCTGTTCAGGTTTTGCAGGACGGCTCCACCGTCGCTGTGGAACACGCCAGCGTGCCAGCCCCTCGTCACGCCGCCTCTGTCCCGGAACACAAACAGAAATCTCAGTTGCACATTTTCACATATCCGTTACAAGTCGACGAGGACAGTTTTACGGTGTAGCTGAAGTGCTCCGTCTTACTGTAACCCAATGCCTGACTTGGTAAGCTGCACTGGTCTCCAGCTGTGGAAAAGTCCAGCGGAGACGAGCACAGCTGGCAGAGCATAGAGGAGTACTGTATAGTAGTAAACAGTAAAACAGCACCGCGGCTGAGAGCAGCATCTCTTCAGTCCAACAGAGGAAACCACTGAAGAAGAAACTTTATTCATTTTTCCTTGTCCGTACATACAGTGACACGTGTCCTCTGCATCTAACCCATCCTACGTATAGGAGCAGTGAGCAGCTGCAGTATCTAGGGACCAACTCCAGGTCTTTATCCTACTGCCTTGCTCAGGGGCACAGGCAGGAGCATCTTGATGGTGCACCCAAAGGAAACCCACACAGACACGGGGGGAAAATGCAAACTCCACACTGAAAGGACCTGGAACAGGATTCAAACCCACGACCTTGTTGATGAGCCTTTGGCTCATCAGCTCCCTAAGTGTGTGCCCTACCACTGAACTGCCAAAGAGCCCCGGAAGGAAAAAACCAGGGGACGCTGCTTTTAGGCTCCATCCTGAGCAAGACGCTAACAAGATGGAGAGCTGGGGGATCATCCTTCAGTGAGACCATAGCAGGGCTCAAACTGCTAAGTTAACACTTGTGAGATCAAGAAAAGTGAAAATCAGCAGATTGATTTTCATGCACAGCCAACAGATATTAGACAGGAAAATACACACCTAGACTCTGAGGTGGAGACTGATGGAGCTCGAATAAGGGTGGGGGTTTCTGCTGTCTACACTGTAATGTTTCCTTTCAGGGCTCTCTGGCAGCATCCATGTCCCCCCCTCCGGTGGGTGAGGGCAGGACGGGGAGCTATCTACCAGCCAGCTTAAGACAACAGCTTGAGGGATGGTCTGACGGATGTGCTGAGAGAGGAGTGGACACAGGGATGGCCGGCACAGTCTCACTCTAGCATCAATCTCAGAACCCATATCAGTTCTACTGACCGTGTAGGTGTACACAGATCCACTCACACAGAGGGGCCAGAGATGGGGGTGGGGGTTGACTTCGGATGGGAAACTGGGAAACCTACTTTGGCTTGGATGTAGAAGCAGGGGTGGAGGTCACATTCATGGAGAGGCTGATTGTTCCAGAGGGGGGGCAGGTCACTTCCACAGCCTTCCTAGCACGCCAGCTCGACAGCTGGAAAACCAGAGAAATGCTGCAGACAATGTGGCGCGCAGCAGTAGCTGGGGAAGTGTGGGGATTCCATAAGACATCGAGGGTCCAGTTTGTGCTGCACGTCTCACAGGCCACTGGAACTTGACCCATATTTCCAAATGGGGAGCCAACAACGTCCGAGCTCAAACCGCCTGGAGATGAGACAAAGGCGAACCGGGCGAACCTCTGAGCCGACGCCTCAGAGGCTGCTGGTGGAGGACGTTGGGATGTTCAGCTAGGAGAGGTGAGTGGTCCTGATTCCCTCTAGAGAGGCACATGCACATACAGACAGGTAAGAGAGGATTACATGCTGGAGTTCTGATGCCCTCGCTGGGACAGCAGAGCTAGCTGTTGCAGAGCTGACATGAGCGAGCTGGAGGGAAGCTAGGTCTAGTTTCCAGGATTAGCGAGCTGAGCACGCTGGTCATTGTGCAACGCAGCACTCTGTATTCAGTATGCTGCTCAACTCCACCTCCCTGAAAAAAAGATGGAGGTTGGGAGGATGAAGGCTGGATGCCCTTCCTGATACCCCGCAGTGGGTTCAAACCCACAGCCTCTGGCTCATCAGTTCTCAAAGCAAAGAGGTACCGCGGCCCCCCAACATGTAGCAGTGTTTAGAGGACTAACCGGTTGGTGGTTCCCAGGCACAGCACAGGAATGCTCTCGGTGCTCGGCCTGCTCATTGAAACCAGCTGCAGCTCGCCCTCGGTCATCACCTGAACGCCTGACCTCCATCTCACAGGTCACCAGAACAACAGCATGCAAACACCTTCATCCTCAATCCAAGTACATCTCCTTGTCTTGGCTCTTGACTCTCTGCACGGCCCCATAGCCTGATCTGTGTCTCACCTCCTCCGTCTCCGTCAAGCTGAAAAACAACCATCTTTGTTCTGAGTGCTCTTACTTGAGGTGCAGACTACTGATTAGTACTGACATGCAGACTGTACTCCACCTGGTCCTGGGTCTGTGTCGTGGCCTCCTCCCACCTGGATGTGCCTGGAACGCCTCACCAGGGAGGAGACCGGGTGGCATCCTTCCTGTTTACTGTTCATCCAGAGCCCAATTCTGCAGAAACACACTGGCAGATGTATGAGGGTGTATGCATGTGTGTGTGAGAGCATTGTGGCAGCACTGGCATGGCCTATTTGAGCATATGCACAATACATGAGCGTGTGTTTTACTCCGCCTGTGTTTGGCTTTCAGTGTGTTCTGGTGCTGCTGACAGCGGTGATGCTCTGGAGAAACATGACGGACACACAGAGACAAACACACACAAAGACAATCAGGCCTGAAGTCATGTCTCGGCCTCTGTGAGTAGGGGGATCTACGCACTAGGCTCTCTGCTCTGCACATGGAGACTGCCGTCCTCGAGGCATCGGATGAGACGAGTCTGTCTGATTTAAGACCCTCTCCTATTCATGGATAATCCTCTGTCTGACATGGTGAGTTACACTCTGACTTGTTCTAACTACTACTTATAGTTTGTGCTTAAATAGACTGTGAGGGGGGCTGTGGTAGCTGTCATAGGGTGCACTTCGGGAGCTGACGAGCTGGATGTTGCACGTTTGAACCCACCATGGGGTGTCAGGAGGGGTCTCTGGCCTCAATCCCCCAAGCTCCATCAAAGTCTGCCCCCTCCCACATGGGGAGTAATCCATCCATCATCAACCGCTTATCTGAAGTCAGGTCACGGGGTCCTGCTGCAGGGATGCTGCATTCCTCTGCAGCATCCCTGCCCAGGCCCTTGTGCAGGACTAAATAGGGTCAAGAGCCTGAGTGATAAAAGCCATAAGCCGTGCTCCTTGACTCCCGTAGACTCCACATCCAGTCTTTTCCTGACACTCTGTCCCGGTGCACCTCTTCCATACAGTCCTGTTCCCCTGTACAGCGTGTTCTCACATCCCGTGGGTTTACCCTGGTCCAGGATCACAGGGACTCGGGGGCCTCAGTCCATAAACAGCTGCGGGGGCCTCGCTACACAGGCAGGCTGTAATCAGAGAGTTTATGGTGAACACAACATAGAGCAGAGTTTCTCTTTGTTCTCTCCACACACAAGACACGGTTCCTGACAGCCTCCGTCAGGCTATCCGTGGCGGATCCAAGCAGCTTGACAGTGACTGAGCTCCGCTTGATGACATGGAATGCTAATAGGACAACAGCGTTAGCGTTCCCACAGTAAAAACGCCATTCCGAATGTCGAAAATCAACAGTTTATGTTCAGTTCTCAGCTAAATTCCTTAGCAATCAGCTGAGAGCCGTGTCCGGTAGGAGCCAATCAGAACACACAGAGACATGTTTATGTTAGGGTACAACAGACATGATGAACCAATTACAGCATCCCGGGTGTTGGGAGTACACGTCCCTGAACAATGGGTGGTCACGCCTGTCTGAGAAAACGGCCAATTGGAGTAAATTACTCATTATTTAACCTCACTTTTCATCCCTCCGGTAAGATAACTGCAGCAAACGTTCAGGCATAAACAATTCAGAGCCCGGCCGAGCTGAGTGCAGGCCGTGCTCAGGAATGTTCTCCAAGTCCTGCACACACACCGTCCAAACGTCTGCTATGGAAATCTGAATGGGGACAACACAGCAAGCTCTTCTCCTGATGCTCACTACTCTAATGACCCCTCCCCTCCCTCGTCCCTTCCTCCTGATGTTTCCGTGCAGACCCTGGACAGACAGTGGACAGCACGTCCTTGCCCCGGAGTCAACAGTGGGTGGACTGCGATTTTTGAGTGTCTATCAAAAGTGTCTTTTCCAGATGTGGGAGCAAATTGCAGCAGAGGAACCTGGAGGCTTGTTTTCCCTGTGACGTGTGCTCTCATCTCCCAGGGGAGAACATCCAGATGATGGTTCTCTGAGTTATGAGGCCTCATTAGCTACCAGTCCCAATGAAGAGGATGAAGATGAGTCTCACATGGTATCCACAGGCGGATATCCTCCATCATAACTGGACTACTGATATCATCAGATCCCTTCACTTTTGGTCAAAGTTTTGTACAAAGGCACACAGATGGATGGATAGAAGGATGGCTAGATGAATAGATGGTTGGGTGACTCGATGGATGAATAGACAGACAGACAGACAGGTCCCAGCTGCAATGTCTGCTAAAGTCCTGGTATGACCTGGAGAGACTGAAGGAAGGAGAAGAGCAGAGATGAAAACATGGTGAATGGAGTCATGTTTGGAGAGAGGCAGAGGAAAGCCTTGGCTCTCGAGCAGCACATGTAAGACTCTCCATCAACAAATTCCATCATCTCTGGGCACGCGCCGGTATGATGGCAGATTCAAGCACCCTACCAAGTTGATGTCAACAAGGTCCGTATGGATTATGTATGACACTGACCAACAGCCAGCACCACACGGGATGCCCTGATCCCACCAGGGCAGGATCTTCAGCCAGTTCTGCCTCCGCGGGGACCATGTGATCACTCACATTGACCACAGCCTGGAAGCTGAGATGGAAAGTTTCATTGACGGCAAGCCTGAAAGCCGTGTTGAGTCCTGGGAGGGTTGATGATGATGATGAAGATGATGATGCTCAGCAGAGGCTGGTTGAGGTCATATCCTAAGCCTGTCCCAGCTATCCTCAGCTGACTCATCCCTGTGGCCAGTTTTAACGGCTGAGCAGGCGTGATGGTGAGGTGCGCTCAGCGTTTGGCAGGGTGGCCTGGCGAGTGCTTGCAGGCAGTCATGACATGAACCTCAGGGGGATGCACACTATAAGTCTCATGCATGGAGTGATTCAGCTCACCCAGTCAGATGTCCCCCTTCCAAGGCACTTCCTGGAACTATGTCCGGCCCCACACTGATGGGATTCCCCTTCCTACTTCAAGAACCGGAGGCATGGTGCAGACCTGACGCCCTTCTTTTGAATCAAACGACAGAGGAATGAAAGTGGACAGAATGGACACAGATGATGTGCCGTGTGACAAATTACTCTGCAAGCGACACATCGTGACTGGGAGAAAACCTGGATCTGGTGAAGACGAGAACGAACTCAGATCAGTGAGATGGGAAGTACAGGACTTGTCCTTCATTGTCCAGAACGTGTCTGGGCATGCGTGCACACACGTGTGAGATCACACACATCTGACCACCCATCCCCACCCACAGGACCCGTGATGGGCTCAACAGACAGTCTGAGGCGAGGAGCCCTCTTGTCTGAGACTCGGTGAGTGATGGATTTGTGCTCCTCCTCGACGCCGATTCAGCCCACTGTCACCACGTCATTCACACTGTTTACCCCGACACATCCTGCTTCAAAGCCTGCGTTGAGCACACGCGGGCTGTCCTATTTCAAAGCCGTGAGCTAAGCTAGCAGCCGGATCCTCTCACAGCGTCCTGCAAGCGGCACCGAGCTGTTAACAAGGACTCCTCGGAGATGAGAGGTGATGAGCTACAGTGTGATGGGTGTTGACTGCGGGTCAGTGGGACCCGCGGCTGCAGCTGATGGATCGGGAGCTGGCAGAGGGAACTATGCACCAAAAGAAACAGGGAAGGTGGTTGGATCTGCTCATGTGGGATGCTGCACTGCCTCCTGCCAAGCCGGACTCGGTGAGCTTTGAGATGAACTGGAATGTGTCAGGGATTCCATCAGGCAGCAGCTCAAGGGAAGGTCAAAGACCAGAGAGGCCTGCTCCTCCATTTACCAAGAGCTCTCCTAGCAGGAATGTGGTCCCGCTGATGGTATCCTACTTTGTACTTGATACTTTGAGTTTTACTCTCTCTCTCATGGTCCTCTCAATGGCCGGGAGACTAGAGCACAGCTGGACAATGTGTTGATATCACATTAACATGGTGGCAGGACACTGGATCTTAGTGTAATACACTGATATATAGGCTGGTGTAGCTCAGGGGGCAGGGCGGTCGTCTAATAATCAGAAGATAAGTGGTTCAATCCCCACTCCTTGTAGAATTCATGTCAAAGTGACCTTGGGCCAGACACTGAGCTGCTAGCTGAGCTGAGATGGAGCTGCGACCTGTCCAGCATCTTTCTCTGTCCAGAGATAGGCTCCAGTATGACCTCATGATCTGACATCAGATAAGCAGTCGATGATAGATGAATGTTGGATAGATGGACTGGATGGAACCTCAGGGCTGACACACACTTCAGGAACCAGAGGCTGCAGGTTCTAACCCACCACAGAGCATCAGGAAGGGCATCGACCCTTAAACCCCCAAGCTCCATCTAAGTCTGTGTCCACCCCACAACATGAGGACTGATGGTGACATGTAAAGACTGACCTCTCAGTGCTGGTATAGGGCTCATCAAGATGAAGGCATGAAAGGTACACTAGCACACTATGCTTACCGCTGTACATTCCGTCTCTCTGTCAGCCACGGTGTTCTGCTGTGCATACAGCTGAAATAAGCATGACCACATATGCCTATGTGGGTGGTGAGAGTGCTACAACCAAGAGGTTCTCCGGTGGACTGGATGAAAGGCGGAGCGGAGACGGCGAGGGAACCATCCCCGGGGCTGTGCTGGGGTACTGCATGATGTGTACATGAGAGGTATCAGGTAACACGTATGGGGCAGGAAGACCCAGAACACAATAGCCAGTCTGTGGAAAGAGCAAATAAACTCTGTCAGAACAAAGCAGAGGCACAATGTCTGGGCTTTGTTACACGTGCCTGAAACACACACACATGCAAATCTACACCAGGACAGCCTCAGACACACATGGGTTTGGCAGACGCACTAATGCAAAGACATATGGTTTATGTAAGGGTGCATGCACATACATGTACTATATGTATGTATATGTTGACATGTGCATGTGAGATCAACAGAATGGGTGGTACACAGCATAAAGCAGTGATTGTGTGCACATGTGTGTGGGGGGGTGTGTGCATATGGCTGCCTGTGGTGGAGGTCACTGACAAAGGGGCATGTGTATTTGATCTTATTAGCAGATTACAGGCAGGCCAAGTCACCCGTCCCTCTTATTGAGGATCAACCCCCCCCACACACACACACACACAAACTGCATGTACAGATTGTAGATGATGACAATAATAATGATAATATTTATAATCTCCTTTATAAGGACAGTGCGTATTAATGAACATTTAGAATGTAAAGATGCCAGACTCGACCCCCCCCACCACCACCACAGCATGGGGACTAATGGTGACACATAAAGCAGGCTGTCAGCCCTGTATGATGTTCAGGTGGGAGACGGCGTCTCTATTAACCAGAGAACAAAGCCTATGGCAGGAAAGGTGGCCTCAGCACTGGCCACCATCTGCTCTGGTGTTATTCTGTTCACAGCGTAGGAGGAAGAGGAAAACAGCCCGAGATCAAACCAGCGGACTGGGCTCCTTTATAAGTGCCTGTGTGGAGCTCTGTTCTCTAACCGGGCCCATGTGTGCTCCCTGTCAAACAACAGCAGCCACAGGCATGTCATCGGATCAGCGGGCTAAAGAAACCATCAGGCTTCCTGTGGAAAGACCAGCAGCAGTCCAGCTTCAAACCTGGCAACCCGCGGCTCTTCTCTGCTGCTGGCTCCCGGGACAGGTTTGGTGTCATTTGTGCCGAGGGTGTAGCTTTTGCCAGGGCACAGGGGCGATTGCTGGTTGAATTTCTTCTGGCAGAATGCTCCAGAGGGGAATGGAAAACAGTAACTATGTGGTTTGGTGGAAATGGGCTTGCATAATACCTGGCGAAGCCGCAATGTCTGGCAAAACACTGGAGCAGAGGGCTTCAGAGATTCCACCACACTTTCTGGAAATGCACACAAGCCTGGCAACTAAGGATAAACTTTGGGGGTGACCCAGAGAAAAAGAGAGGGGGGGAGGGAGAGGGGTTTATTTTTATGATGATATCAAGAATAGCAACAATAACAACATAATAATAGGGTCAAGGCACCCTGGGATGCTTTACAGAGGGTGGGCACCAAAAATAACTAAGACAATGCAAAACACTACTAAACACATACTTAAGATAATACAATATAACCCAATAATAGGTAATAAAAAATAAAAAACAAATCTGCATGTTGTTGGATGGACATGGACTTAAATGGAGCTTAGGGGATCACTACCTGATGCTCTTCCTGAGGTCTCTGCAGTGGGTTTGAACCTGCAGCCTCTGGTTCGTCAGTTCTACCAGAGTCACTGCGGCCCCCTGGCATACTGTACAGTTACTGTTCCCTATATGATCAGGACTTTCCAGCAGCTCCGCACAAACAGTCATTAATCCAGAGTCTGCTGTTATCTCATACACCAGACATGTCATCAACCACATCCTGAAGCAAGGCACTGTGGTGGTGTGTGCGTATCGCTCCATGTGCACGTC
>OMLC01056367.1:0-12189 GCA_900302585.1 Regalecus glesne
GTGTGTTTGTGTGTGTATATATATATACATATATATATATATATATATATATATATATATATATATATATATATATATATATATATATATATATATATATATATATATATATATATATATAGATAGATAGATAGATATATATCTATAGATAGATAGATAGATAGATAGATAGATAGATAGATAGATAGATAGATAGATAGATAGGTAGATGGATAGGTAGATGGATAGGTAGATGGATAGGTAGATGGATAGATAGATGGACAGATGGATAGTGATATCTATCTTTCGATAGATAGACATATGGATAGATAGATAGACAGACACATGCATACATATATACCATAAGGGGCAGCATAGCTCAGGAAGATGGGTGATTGTCTAGTAATAGGAAGATACGTGGTTCGATCTCTGGCCCCTGGATAAAATTTGTCAAAGTGTCCTTGAGCAAAACACTGAACCTCCTAACTACTCAAGCCTTGAGAATTAATGGCGACTTGTCCAGGGTGGTTCCCTGCCTTTAAGTCAATGAGTGCTGGGATAGGCTCCAGCATGACTCCATGACCCGAATTCAGATAAGCGGTTAATGACGGATGGATATATTCCTTAATGGTTTAGAATCAAATTGAAGTCACACTTGGATGTACGTATGTGGTTGTATGAAAAAGGCTGGAGAGGTGATTTTATTACTTGATTTAGTTGATTGCAGATCATGTGCTTAGCAGACATATTGGTTCGATGATTATAAGCCATTCAACCTTATGCCTGACTACTTAACGTTATGCCTAACCTTTACAAACACTTAATTATTCATGCCAGCAATACAATAGATACCATTAGGGCATGCTAGAACATATAATAAAGATGTAGTTGCTCAAGATGGCATGCATTAAAAAGTGACGAGGGACGAGATGTAAGCTGAGGGATAGGATTACAGATCTGAATAAGTTGTTTGTCCTTCATCAGTATTTCTTTGGCATCGAGGGTTTTGCGTCGACCGTGCAAATTTTGAAGAAGGTAGATAGGTAGCTAGATAATAAAAATACATTTGGCAGATTCGCATTTTGCAAACACTGGTGTAGCAACATCTTAAGGTCAATCTTAAAGTCATCAATATGAATTTCATAAGGGTCAATGACCATCTATCTCACAACTTTCTGAAATATTCCTTTCATTCAGAGATAGTATCATCTATTGTTGCTTTTCAACCTTTGACCTCCTTAGAGCAGTGTAACCGCAAAGGCAGTGTGTAGTTATAAAAGACACACTTGAGTGTCTGTAACCTCTGTAAAATACTATTTCTGTGGCCATGCTTACTTACCATGGATGTCACCTCATATGATCTGTGGACGTCAGTCTCAAACATGATGTTAACTAGCTAAACGTGCCATGTGCATATGAAAAGCAGTGAACATTGACAATGGTATGTATCATCCTGCCTTATTTATAAGCACCACCGATGACCTCAACATCTACCTGTTTCATCTCTTTGTTGAAACCTGACATGGCAGTTGTGGTGCCGAGCTGAGGCCGTGGTGTTAGTGTGCACTTCCCCACTCTGCTCCACGGCTGAGTGTAAACAGCGCCACTCAAGTACTGGGGGCATTGTGGTGCAGTTCATCTCCAACGAGCGGCACACTGCACTTTGACTGGGTTTTCTGTGGTAGCATAGCAACAATTGCCTGGTAGCCTGCTTGGGAGGCAGTGCCTCAGAGATACGCACCATGCATTTTTAAAGCCTCCAGTCTCATCAGCGTGTGGTCAATGAGTGGAGTGTTGCATACTGAAGTTGAAGCTTCATTTTCTCGAAGCTTGTGATGTGTGCACTGTTAACACTGAAACCTTGGAAACGGCAGTGATCATAAGCACCGCTCCCCGCGTGGCTTGTCAGCCCGATCATAGCCTAAGACAATCTGCCGAACACAAGACAATTGTATTATGATATGCACAAATGGATTATAGCCACTTAACATATCAGTTAACTTGTGTTCACAGAAACATACTATGGATGATTCATCTGGAGGCTTGAGTAGAACACCAATTTAATTTGCTTTTAATTTGACTTTCCGATGTTGGTTATGTCTTTGTCGAATGGATCGCTTTTGTAATTCCCATAGCATTCCCTATCAAGAGCTTATCAAGAGCTGGTACCACTTGTGTCAAAAGTCAGTCTCAAGTCAAGACATCCACCTATCACTTTCCAGTATTTCAAATATGACTTGTAAGTAGAAGAAGAAGCTTTATTCATTTATCATTGTACATACAAACAGCAACATTGCTTCTCTGCATTTGAGCCATCCTATTAGATAGGAGGAGTGAGCACCTGAAGTACCCAGGGACTAACTCCAGTTCTGTTTACTACTGCCTTGCTGAGGGACACAGGCAGGACTATTAACCCTGACATGCACGTCTTTAAGATGGTGGGAGGAAACCAGAGCACCCAGAGGAAACCCACACAGACATGAGGAGAACATACCAACTCCACACAGAAAGCGCTAGATTTAATGTAATTGAAGTCAGTTAAATTAGATTAGGGGGCAGTTCGGCTCAGTGAGTAGACCAGTCATCTGGTGATCAGAAGGTTGCCGGTTCACTCCCGACACCTGCAGAGAAGCGTGTCAAAATATCCTTAAGTAAGACACTGTTCCCCTGACTGCTCTGCCCTGTGAAGGACTGGCAACCTGTCCAGGGTGTTTCCCCCATCCTTTGCTCAATGAGGACTGAGGTAGACTCCAGTTCCTTCATGACCTGATTCAGATAAGCAGTTGGCAATGGATAGATGGATAAGGTCAGCTCCAAAATTGTGTCACCTGGATACGGCAAATACAATATTCACTCAATCCGGTTTTCCCTCTGTTGAAGTTAAAGAAGGGCGGTACAGCTCAGTGGATAGAGTGGTTGTCCAGCGATCGGAAGGTTGCAGGTTCAATCCTCTCTCCTGCAAAGGCATTTCAAGATGTCCTTGAGCTTGACACTGAACCCCTAACTTCTCTCCAGGTGCCAAATGGTGGATGCTTACTGCTCCTATACAGCAGGATAGATTAAAATGCAGAGAACAAATGGCCCCAGTCTTCACCATGTGGCAGATAACGGGCAAATACATAAATAAATACCTCAAGAGGAATGGCAGTTGTCTAATAGTTGGAAGATTGGTGGCTTGATCCCAGCTCTTTCAGAAAGCATGTTTAGGTGTCCTAGAACAAGACACTGAACCCCTTATTGCTTGGGACAACAGATTAAAATGAGCCTGGTGACTAAATCTGGCATATTTACATTCTAAATGTTCATTAATATACACTGTCTCTCTAGAGGAAATTATTGTTATTAATATCATTATTATTATTGAGGTCAGACTTGAATCATTTAATTATTTTGGCCAGTGTCCCTTCTTGTCTGCTGGAGCTCACTAGTTCATGCTCACTGGTCCACGCAAAGTCAGAGGAGGAGACAGACTTCATTTCACCAGCACGGCACATCTCTTTAGCAGTGAGGCCTGCCAAGTGCTGGGCTCGATCTATAATTTTGCTCAATCATATTCTCCTCAAACCTTGAGTCTCATGGCTAATCATTTGGAAGATCATTTGAATACTCGTGGTTGCAATAAACATGAGGGCTTCAATCGGAGCAAAGTGTCTTCATGATGGACAATTTTTTAGACATCTGTCAAAGCACAATGATGAAGTAGTAGAAGAAGAAGAAAAATAAGGAGCTTTATTCTTCTGTCATTGTACATAGATACAAGATGTGTCCTCTGCATTTAATCCATCTTATTGTATAGGTGCAGTTACTGCGCCCAGGGACCAACTCCACTTCTTTTTCCTATTGCTTCAGTCAGGGAGACAGGCGGGAGTATTAACCCAAACATGGGTGTCTTTTTGATGGTGGGAGGAAACTGAAACCACCATGAGGAAACCCACACAAACACAGGGAGAACATGCAAATTCCTCACAGTAATGGAGACAAAAGAACAGAGACAGGATGAAAGATGAAGAAACGGGCTCAAACACAAATCATCGAAATATCATCTCTTAATTGAGTCAATTAAGAATGTTTGACAGATTAGATGGTGCAAGAGGAAAAACGGTGAGAAAGTGGCTGGGAGACAGCAATGCATCAACCATGGATGGGATACTATTTATATCAGAGGAGTAAGGGTGACCCAGTAACTCACATGTGTTATGTAACATATGAACAGAGGAACAGAAAGTGCATGTATATGCCCATCTCAGGGGGATGAATCTCTTCGCTGTAGAAGCCAGTAAGAGTCAGCTGGAGTCTTCAGGTAACCCTCGGAAATGGTGAAGCATCGTCATGTGTGAGACGGGCCAATAGATAAAGCCACTGACTGGGGAGGCCCTGCAGACTGTTCTGTGCTCCATGTTTGGGAGGTTCCTACATTCCACAGTGTACCCCGCATTTACGCGGCATCCCCGCCACTCCTCGTTGCTTTACAATACATACACATAGGGGTCTTTGTATCATTGTTTAACCATGCTCCCAATGTAAACTGACTTTGCCTGGGAGTGAACTAAAAACAACAGCTAAATTATGCTGATTAGGTTAAGCTAATATTGCCTTGTGGACTGTTCACATTAAAATCCTTGACTCTCGTTTCAAAGCTCAAACACACGGGGCCAGGTCTGTGTGAAGATACATCCATTCAGCCAAGAGACATACTTCCAGTGTGTGAGCAGGGTTGGTTAACACTGTCTGACTTTGGGTCCCCTCAAGTGAAAAGCTAGAACAGGTATTGATGCAATCATAACAATTCCATCATCTACAATGGAAGAAAGGAACATGTTGGTTGCTCATGAGCATCAATTTTGGAAAGAAGAGAACATTTGAGGATATCTCTCAGGTCGTTCGGTGATCTGAATCTCTCTCTATAGCTTGTTGCTTATTGAATAAGAGAGGTCCATTTTTGAATCTCACTATTAGTCCCCACCTTGTGGGAGTGGATACAGACTTGAGTGGAGCTTAGGGGACTAAGACCAGATGCCCTTCCTGATGCCCTTCGGTGGGATCGAACTCGCAACATCTGGCTCATCGGTTCCCAAAGTGCGTGCTCAACCACTGAGCTACCACGGCCCCCTTGTTTATTGAATGGAAGCACGGATAACCAGAGATTATTTAGTCTCCAAAGAGTGAATCAGGAAACTACAAAGTCCCAAACAGTCATAGGATCCCGTAGATTGTCTTCCTTTGCCAGTGAATTTCACCATAGTTTGGATACCCGAGTCGCTTGGAGGCCGCGTTCGTAGACAGATGCAATTCCGACCAACATCCTCCGGATAGAAAACAAGAATCTCCTCCGTCACCAGGGAAAACTCATGGATTGTTTGGATATCTTAACTGAGGAGACTTGGGGAGGGTAGCCCTGCTATATGTCAAGAGCTTCCTTTGACTTCCTCTGCAGAGAACGCCCCCATCAAGTTGGCTGACTGCAGCAGCAAACTGGATTCAAACGTTGCACAGTCATCCAGGAAACAAAGAATGAGCAAGTCAGTAAAGGGGGGATGGTTTCTTGTTAAGGTTGCCGAGGTGCACGGCAATTATTTGTAAAAGACTTTGCCCATCCACTGCCATCCATTCAGTGGCAGATTAACAGGTATGAAGAATTTTGGGTGATAGCAGTGTGCACGTTGCCTGCTATTGTTTAATTGGATGCCAGCTCCTTAAATTAGAGATCCTATCCAGTGACACGAGGAACCTGGTCATTTGGAGACTTGTGGACAATCTCATGGTGACTGAACATCTCTGAAGGCTAGTGTACAGTCAATGCTGATGTTGCACTCCGTTTTAGATATACACGTTTTATAAGCTGACAGTCCAGCGTCTTTTAACATGATGATCCATAGTCCAGAGCCAAAGTCAGAACCCAGGGACCTGATGCTCTGGTATGTATCATACCCAGGTATGGACTAAAGCTCTGCTACAATTACTGGTCATACTGTGCAGACTGACAAAAATCAACCAATTTTTCTCTGAACTTTAACATCCAAGGAAGGTTTTTGGTGACAGCTGTGAGTGTGAGTCCATGAATACTGGGATGGCATCCAGTGCTTTACCTGTGCCTCTGTCTCTAGGGTTACTGGTTATGTCAGAGAGGGCCTCTGATGACAATGTTTGGCACATCAGGATGTGAGTTGACGAGACAATACCGGATCGGTCGAGGCTTGGGTTACAGCAGGTGCCCTTGGTGCTGTGCCCCCACAGTGCACCGATGGACATTATAAACTCTGCTTTGAAACTCTGAAAAACAAGGAGCAGGCTGGAAGAAGAAGAAGAAGAAGAACATCCAAGTGAACTTCATATCGTGTCAGTGCTGTCAGCTCAAGACAGAAAATCTTCCCCTGAATTACTAGAAATCATCCTGCACCCTGCCATCCTTGACAATTGATTCCTGAGCTGTAGCATGTGTCGCCTTCACAGACTAAAGGACACACTCTCGGCCTTTATTTCAGGCTGCCGTACTTGTTGTGAACCTCCTCACATATAGCTACATGGGGATGTAGATGGTGTTCCTCTAATTTTCGATTAATGACTTGGGTAGATCATGGCGATTCTCAAGGTTCTGATGATGATGATGATGATGATGATGATGGCCGTGACTTCTCTGTCACACTAGTCCTGTCAACTAGCCCTGCTTTGGAACACGGTATAAAAATGGCTCAGCCGTATATCAGTTGATGTCTGCTCGTCTCCCACTGACACCACAGCGGTGACAGCAGCGGGGCCTACTCCTTCAAAATGAGCCTTTGCGCATAGCCTTCGAAACACCACAACTGCATCGGTGCTCGCCGGGTTGCTAAGCAACTGGACAGCACAGAGATCCCCGAAGAAAACCTCCTCCTCTGTATAAAACACGAGCTTGTGTGATTCTTGCATATGATGTGCGTGTCTCGTCAGTTCTCACACGCCGGCTGTATGGCGTGGCTGTTTGTGCGTCAAACGCCAAAAGGGAGCTTTACGCAAGAGGGGTGCTTTTGGTTGTTTGAGGTGCGAAGATGGGGCACCCAGTGCGTGTGTGTGCGCGTTTGTCTGTCTGAGCTTGTGCTTCTTGGAGAAGCCAAAATAAATAAATAAATAAATAAATGTGGCAAAGTGGAAGAAATGCACGAAAACGCACCGCCAACACACTCACAGCATCTTAATGGGTTCCAGGGAGACAGACAGCTCAGGGCGCAGGGATGTGCTGTCACTAAGGAATTCACCTTAGGTGTTTCCCCTCCTCCACAAATGAATGATTTAAATGCCACCTAACGTCTCGACGCGGGTTTTCTTGATCATGGATCTGTCGACTCGTTGGGTCCGTGTCATTCGTTCAGCGTTTCGAGGAGAAGGCGAGCGGAACACGTCGAGGTGCTCAAACGCCATTTAAGCGTCGGACGGTGGAGACAGCTGGACTTCTCCAGCAGGTTAGCATCGCTGATGTTCAAAATCCAGCCCTGCCTGCGATACGTGCGTTTGGCGTATTACAGGCTATCCGTGTCTCTCGGTGGCTGCTTTTCTCCGCCAGAGGAGCGATAGCTATAGCCTTGCTCTGACGTCTGCATCAGATATTACCCAGTGCTTTTTTTTTTCAATGTGCATTTTTTTCCCCTCAGTGACTTTGCGCTGATCTACATCATCATCATCATCATCATCATCATCAGTGGCAGCAGCAGCAAGCAGCGACGAAGAGGGAATGAAGATTTCCTTTTTCTCGTTTAAATCCACCGCTCTCCATCACCCTACTACAGCGTTTACGGCGGACACGAATCCTCCAACAACACACATTGTGGAATAGGTCCTCGCTGCCGAGCATCGCTGGAACCATGCCTCTTCTGCAGATTTGGACTGGGAAAGTCCATCTAGTACCAGTTTGACCAGCGAGACGTCGCTGC
Source organism: Regalecus glesne (assembly GCA_900302585.1). NCBI lineage: Eukaryota > Metazoa > Chordata > Actinopteri > Lampriformes > Regalecidae > Regalecus > Regalecus glesne. The sequence continues at coordinate 7,884 of OMLC01056367.1, forward strand.
CAAAGCCGTTTATCCCAGACGCCGTTCTGTTGTTTTAGGGGAAGAATACTTAAAGCCACTTCTGAAAGTATTGAGCAGGCTGTTTTGAGCAAGATGTCTGATCTGCTGGTGTTGGTCGAGGGGCTCTGTGACCTGCACGGATTTCCATAGCTCGGGAAAACAGCGGGGGGCCAATCACCAATATTTCAATGAAGTCTTTGCATGCGTAGATGTAGGGTAGTTTATTCGATCTTTTATTTTAAAGAAAAAAAGGGGCAGTTGTTTTCGATTGCCCATTTTAGTTCACGCGTTTTGGGAGGACCACCGGCGGTTGGATTATTGAAAACTGTCTGAGGATTTGTGGAAATGTTGGGTCGTCAAGAAGACAAATTATGTGGAATTTTCTCTGCTCTGGCGGCTTTGTCCTTCGTTTGCTTTGTTCAAAGGTAAGAACATCCCTCCTCCTCCTCCTCCTCCTCCTCCTCCTCTTTTAAAACACTCTGCACCGACAGACATCCGATTCCCTCACAATGTGAAAGGGTGCATTCCAAACCAATGCCCATTAGCCCTGCTTATTAAGAGATGTTGGTCCTGATGTGGCACGTTCGCTCCATCTAACCACACTGTGACGCGCGCCAGCGTACAAACATGCGTGTGCACGTTATCCAGCCCCATTGTGGACAGGGACCCCAATCTCCCCATACCAACACATTAAATGGTGATGCATGATGGATTAGAGCAACGTTACCCTACAGGGGTCTCCGATCGGAATGGGGGGGGCTTTGATTTATCAGACGACAATCGATAAATCATCAGGCTGTGGTGATCAGCTGCATGAATGACTGTCTATCGGGGCCTCCCTTCATTTTAGAACACGAGGAACGTTCATTCCTCCCTTCTTCAGACTTGCACAAGTTAATATCGCCATCAGAGCCTTCAGATGCAAAGTGGCGTCTGAAGGCCCTTTGCTTTTCATGGAATTAAAACAAGCATGGGCCTTCCTCTTAAACAGGATTAATTATGCTGTTGTATTCCCATGCCTGTGTTAAAACTGTTGGTATTCTGTGGCCAATGCCCCCTTTTACATTAATTTATGCATATATATGTTTCTGAGGTGATTCATGCCGACATTGATGTATTCCTTCGTGGCCTCTGAGAACTCGCTGTCTTCCTCACAACCCCAGCCATAAAATGACTTCAGTTACCATTTGCTAGTTATAAGCCATGGTGGAATTGTGCATATTGACATTTCTATGACACAAACGTGAGCCTTTAAGCTCACGAATAGAAACATGTGGCGCTCTAAGAGACCAACATGAGGTTGCATACACCTCACAGGTGTCACTTGTGCATGCAAGTCCAACAGTCTCCTCCCTGAATGATGCTCTCGACTCTTAAACCCACAAGTCCTGTGCTGGCCAGCTTGATGAACAGCTGCACCACCTATGAGCTAATTGAACAGCACGTCCACCACTTTGCTAGAGGCTCACATTTCTACCACAGATATGCTCTTAACACATTTCCACTCGTCGCCCACTGCAACACACACACACACACACACACACACACACACACACACACACACACACACACACACACACTATAAAAAATGAAGCTCAGGTAGACAGCTAGGCCCAGCCAGGTGACGGGGGTCATGCCACCAATGTTATAGGCATCAGTCATACTAGCCAAGGCTGTAGCTGTGTCTTGGGGTAATTCTCCATCCAGTCTTAAACCCACAAGGCCTCTGTCTGCCAGCAGCATACATAGTGGTCCCAAGGCTTGAGCAAGCTCAGGTGAATTAGTTTTGATGAAATAATATGTTTAGGTTGGTTGTTGTTGTTTTTTTGCCCAAGAAGTGTGTTTATATCGACAAAGACATTTGCTCTTTCTAGTTGTTTTCTTTTGTTGACATGTTGGCTTCGATCTAAAGGCTCTTGTCTAGCCAGTTTCACTGAGGTGCAGATTTCAGTGTTGGCCCATTGGCTTTAAACTGATTAGATTTATGTAGTAAGGAGGGGCTAAGTGGGTAAAAATGCAAACTGAATTCACTTTGGCACCCTCACACCCTATTGCACATTCTCACCATAGGCACCATAGTTTGGGAGCACAGGGGTGTACCGATGTAGTCGAAGGATATCTGGTGCCCTTCATTTGTAGTCTTTTAACATCCATGCTAAGACATCTAGTGTCTGAGCATCGTGGTCATTCCTCCAAAACAAGATCTGCCAGCAGTGACTGAAATCCTAATTTCTCTTTGCTTTGTATTCAGAGTTCAGCAGCAACAGCCAAGTTTGCTTGTTTATTGATAACAGATAGGTCGTTTTGAATGATGCTCATAGATGGACGAATGCATGCCATTGCTGTTCACATGGGATGGGACGTGAACAGATGTGTCTAAAATATTGTTCAACAAACTGTTATGCATTATTTCTTGCGTCCCTGTTGGTGTTTATCTCCATCATAGCCCTGCTAAACGTGTCTGTTGACAGCCTCCTCAGCGATGCTATCTATTGATGTTTTACGTCCTTATCCACCGATGTCTTAAAACAGAGGAATGATACATTTGGACACCGTAGGAGGAAGCTATGCATTGCTTCATGCTTGGGTGTGCTATGAGGAAAGGGTGCTGCTGACAACTACATATATTCGGTTTAGATATCAGTTGTTTTGTTTCTTCTCCAACCTCTCTACACTCATGATTTCTGTCCTCAGCTCCTCCACCGGAACCGGAATGTCTGTGGCCAAGACCACCGTGGACAAGTTGCTGAAGGGGTATGACATCCGTCTACGGCCTGACTTTGGAGGTATGTGTGTAGTGACTACATTTGTTTCCTGGAGCTCTGAGTGAAGTCCTGCATGTCAGGGATTCTCCCTACTTAGGGTGTACGCACATTGACCTTTACCAGTCACTTCTCTAAAATCTGTGCAAGAGTTGCCCCGTGGCAAAATGTACGGAATAGCTTTGAAGTGACTGCCACCATGCTATCGGTATGCGTCTATTCACATATTGAAGATGGCTGCTCCTCAAGATGTAGGGCACACACACACGTAGGAACAGCCAGGCACTGTGTTTCTAAAAATATCAAACAGATTTTCAATACTCAAACTGAACATAGCAGGATTTCTGAGTGTGTCGCTCACAGATGTAAAGATACGGATGTTGTTACCTCATAAAGTGTAAGTCGTGGGCCTCTTTCATTCTCTCATTTGAAAACTGTCACTAACAGAGGAAAGTACCGGGAGTCGGTGTAAAAGGTCAGGCTTGGGCTGTGGTCTATGTATGGATATGATTGATATTTTATTGAAAATTAAGTGGGCAGGACCTGTCTATCATGGAGAAATGATGTATCTATACCAACAGTTTTGAATATGGAAAAGACAGTGGAATAGTGATGTGAGTGTAGGATATATGGATGTATTCAACATTGTTTTGAGGAGAGACAACTTTTTTCCGTCAAGCATGTGTTTTGCATCTTAGACACGGTCAGCCGTCTTCTGGGTATCTCACTTTTTGCAGCTTTACTTAGAAACCTAAATATTTTGCTGGTTTGCAGCTAATATGTCTCTTCAAACAAGGATTGCTCAGGATTTCTTGCCCGCTTTTGAGCTTGAATCTGCGACATTGAGTCTGCAACAGGGGAGGCCTCATATTATCCCAAGGATATTCGGCAACACTTTGCATTAATGTTATTGTGTTGGGTCATAGCTTGTTTTGGGCCACTTACTGATGATGTCATCATGCAGCACCTATCGATCAAACAGTGCGGTGGTGATTCAAAAATCTAAATGACAGATAAGATTTCCAAACAGCTATTTAACTTCTTCAACATGTAATGGGACAAACTGAACCATTTTCAGCATGTTCTACCCCTGACGAGCCCGTCCTGACAATCAAACGGGAAATCCTGATCAGATGCTAGGTTCAGACCAATAGACAGCAATGATTATTTCACATAGTGAGAGGTTTCCAGATACAATCTTGCCAACACTGACGGCCTCACCGACCTTTCTGAGCAGAGCTGATCATATCGAGTATGTTTGATAATTACAGCTCAACATCGGCAGAGACTTGAAAAAAGTCCAGCAGCTACATGATCCACGATTAAGCATTGGTTCTTAACAGGTAAATGGTGCTTGTGAAGAGACAATACACAGGAATAGTAATTTATTCATTCATGCAGTTTTGGCTCCGGAGGTAGGGCGGTCATCTAGTAATCAGAAGATTAATAGTTTGGTCTTTGAACCCTGCAGAAAATGTGTCGATGTGTCCTTGAGCAAGACACTAAACCCTCTAACTGCTCAAGCCCTGCAACAGAATGGTGAC
>OMLC01056373.1:0-19554 GCA_900302585.1 Regalecus glesne
CCGAGTTTTATCCTGTTTTTCTCCCACCTGGATTCCCTGAGTGTCCTACTGCTGAGTCAGTCTCTTTGATGCCCCTATAGAATGTCAACAGGAAGGAGGAAGTGGTAGCATGTGTCTCCTCCAAGTCACATGACCACTAGCCCTCACTAGTCCACACATCATGGTGTCGTGGGGAAAGCACAGTGCTTGGCCGTCAGAGGAGAATGAAGCAGAGTATTTTCCCTTCACTTAACCAAGAGGCCTGGACCACCCAGAGGGGGACACTAGTGAACCCAGAATACTTGATCCAACCTAACCCTTATACCCATGTGAGGCTTAGCCAGTTATGACCCACTGACTATGGACCTCTGGCTGTGGTTGGAAACAGTGCAGCTGGGATTCAAACACCCAACTGACACAGATGTACTGAACATAGGTGTCTTACCCCCCTACACCACCGGAGGCCCATACACTCCTCATCTTTTAGATAAAAATAATGGCATTTGTCTGGTTTTCCACATCATGACAGCTCTCTGACCTCATCTCACAATCAATTACCCTCCACTCACCTTGAAGACAAACATCTCCCGCCTGAAGAAGGCCACAGTGTTGAAGTTGCCATCACAGATATTGGGCTTGCCATTACCGGGGAGTGCTGGCCGGTCACCTGAGGGTGGCCGTGCTGGACGGGACTGGCGGTCATGTTTGCGTTCAGAGGTGGAGTGTGTCCGTCGAGAGGGCAACGTAGGTAATGGCCTTGTGGGCTCCAACATGGCTGTTGGAATGCCTGAAGGTCAAAGGTCAGCAGTAACAGATATTAGTTCTCCGCCGAAAGAAATGGTTTCTTGCTCTGGTGTGTGTATAACTAGAGCTCATATTATGATACATTTGATATTAATTTGATAATTTTCAGGTAATCTGGGGAAAGTTTAGTGACCAAAAAACAGTAAACATGTCATTCATGATAATGAAATAGATCCATGCAGGACTTTCCTCCGGCACCGAATACATGCTATCACCAATCACCATGTAAATCAATGATTCATCGGAATACCTGCATGACAGATTTGCAAACTAAAAGGTTTATTTAAAAAAAAGATTCAATAAATTTGGAATTATGTCAATAATCTTCAGAGGCAGCTTCCATATATATCTTACCCATATGCCAGCAAGCATGTTTTGCAAGGGAATTAATGTAGTCAATGAGGGGTCCCCGCATGTATAGGGTGACATGCTGAGTGTGTACGTGTGGGTATTTGTATGAGATTATCATTTTAGAATTTCAATATTGAGCTGAGATGAGGTCAGTAAAGGAGGGTGATAGGGCCTTTCTTGCACAAGCAACATTTTGAGGCTGATATAATGGGTTTTTTAGTCAGAAACACTGGTGCTCATACCAGTATTGTCCTTCTACATTTCTACCAAATGTCATCCATGTGTCCTGACCTTTGGTGTCACGGTCATCTTTGTTCCACTGTAATGTGACCTAGTAAGAAGCCTCGGGGATACCCGGCATCAGCCAACAAAAGAACAAATCCCCTCACTAAACAAAGGCCACAGATACATGGGCACCATTTGGGTGCTTGTGGGGTATAGATCGCTGGTGTGCAAAATGGCAGTCTTTTTTCATCTCACTTAGTACAGCAAAGTTTGTTTTTATCGAATACGTGATCGAGTAAATTACACCTGCGCATGGCTGTCGACACTAATGTAAGAAAACAGATGTTACGGCTTTTTATTTTGCTCATTATCAGAAATGAGTGGTTTGGATGGAAACGTGTCCCTCATCCTGTTACTTGGTCCACTGTGGATACAGGATAACAGCGTGTCACGGTATATCAGTTCTCCGATGTGTTTTGAATTAGCTGACAAAGAGTCGACGAAGAGTAGATTAAAAACACGAGTCAGAAAAGCTGACTTCAGCTTTACTGAGCTGGAGCGAGGCCTCTGTTTTATGTGTCGACGCCAAGCATTCAATCAGGATATCAATAATACATCACTTTGAATGCTCATGTGAGCTTGTGCAGTCAATGGCAGGGCTTCTTCTAGTACCACTCTCAAGACAGATCCTGCATCTTTCTGTTAGCAAGAATGTCACACCACAGTTGTGCTTTGGATTATTGACACTGTTTTGTCTTCTGTTCTCATTTACCTCCTTTGTATTGAGTGGCATCTGCAAACCCTTGGCAAAACTGTGGTCACCATGAGGCTTTCTGTCAATAACCTTGTGGGGACAGTTTCTACAGGTGATCTCCAGAACACATGATTTAACATGTTCTGTCATCCAAATTCCCACTCTGTGATGTGGTTCTCTTGTCCTATTATCCGTCAATCCATCAATTGTCTTATTCAGAGTCAGGTCGCGGGGGAACTGGAGTCTATCTCCGTTCTCATTGGGTGAAAGTCGGGGTACACCCTGTATAGGTCACCAGTCTATCACAGGGCAGAGCAGTTAGGGGAACAGTGTATTGCTCAAGGACACGCTTCTCTGCAGGTGCGGGGATCGAACCTGCAACCTTCCGATCACCAGACGACCTAACCCTCTACCCACTGAGCCATGCCACACCTCAATATGAGTGTGCTTCTTGTTAATGTTAATGTCCTTCATGGTGATTTTTTTCAAGTCTGTTCTCTCTATAATTCCCGACATGACCTCCCATATGTTTTATCTTTTGGTTAGATCCACATTTGGATCAATCCTCCACTAAGTCTACTACTTTGTCATCCTCAGCTGTGGTTTTCTAAACCTTTATGTCTGAATTCGTAGTCTCAGATCCTTGGAGAGTATTTCATCCATCTGGAAAAGTATACTCTTTCTTCTCACCAATCCACCACATTTTTACGACTACTTCCTTGTAGATGACAGACTTCTCCACTCCATATCCTCATGCTCATATGATCCTATTGTTGTCTCTGACCATGCCCCTGTTTCCATGGAATTAGTATTTCAAACTGTTAATAGCCCGCGGCTTTAACAACTATACACTTGTTTGCTTGGTGATGAAAAATCTGTACAATTTGTTTCAAACCAAATTTACTTTTTTAATTGATATAAACAAAACCCAAGACATTTCTGTGTCAAGTCTCTGGGAACCCCTGAAATATTTTCAATCGTCCACACATGTTTTGGTGTTTTCTACCTCTCATTAGCTTATGGAAAGATATTTTTGACACTCTGAAATAAGTGACACACAGATCAAACCAGACACTCTTATTCCATTATTTGGAGTCTCGTGACCCACGTTAAAACTGACCAACATAAATAAGAGTGTTATTGCTTTTGTTACTTTGTTGGCGAGACAATTGATTTTGCTCAGATGGAAATCCTCTCTACCCCCTTCTTATGCTCTTTGGATTACATCTGTTTTGGATTGTATAAAGCTGGAAAAAGTTAGATTTACACTCAAAGGGTCTTTAAAAAAAATTCTATGCAATGTGGGTCCCCTTCTTTTCTTATGCTAAACAAGTGGCTGTAATGACTTCCACCACCAGAATTTGTCACAATGCAACCGAGAAATTCAGTCTCTCGGCCAGGATGTCTCTCTCTGCCCAGGCGAGTTCTCTGTCAGATAGGTTCCTCACCCACTGGTCTGCGTCACTGTCACTTGGCCGGTGTGTTACTTGCTGTCCACCATTGAGGTTGTGTCTTGTCTGTTGATGGCTCTGGCATGTGTTGCTTACGAGGGTGGAGATGCTGCCGTCAGCTCAGACTGAAGATGTCATCCATTTGAGGGATGAAACATTTCTGAATAAACTTCTGATCCAGTTGAACCAATTCACTATTTTTGTGATTCCCTTACCTGGATTATTGAGCATGCATCAAGACAAGACCAACACAGTTTGTTTGTTGAGGATCAAGTTGATGATTTCAATCTTAACCCAGCAAAAATCTCAAGAATCATGGAAGGTGGAAGCCACCTATAGGAGAGGTCCTAGAACTTTTTTTTTTATTCACAATTTTAGCTACACTAATTCCATACTACATTACAACCTATAAAGAGAGAGAGAGCCACTATGTATAGCACTACCACGCTTTAGGATTGCACTTCAGTCAATGAATTTCATCCCTTCTTTTTCTTTTTTTTCACCAAATCTATGTGTTACATCAGTATTTTGATTATTAATTGCCGTCTGAGAAGAGTATAAGGTAAACATGCTACTTAAAATGTTTGTCAGTAGCAGCAGTCAAAATGTATTTATATACACTAGATTGAAGACATCTAGCAGTTGTCTATTTCTCACTACCTGATATATTTTGGTGTTCTTTGGTCCCAACAGGAGGCATGTTTTTTGCCAAGCCAATGAGATCTAAATGCTATGTTACCATGATGGATCCGTTTCAGCATCGATATGGCAACTCAGTCACCACCATTCTTTTAATTCCTGCTTTGATCAGTGACATACTCTGGGTAGCTTGCATCCTCGGAGGTTTAGGTTAGTGATTCTATAAATGAATTTGATCATGTTTCATGTTATGTGCAGAACCCCATCACTTTTGCATCAACAACTCCAACTGTAAGGGTATCTTCAAAAGGCTAACAAGTGACAAGTAATGTTGAACTAAAACGTTAATTATCCATTGAACCAAAACACATAATTATCCATGTTGTTTACTAGTAGTGGCTTGACACTGATAGCATATACTTAAAACCTTATTATTGTTTATGCCCTGATGCTTTGTGAACATAATTATTTTTAAGTTACAGTCCTCCCCCGCTACATAAACAGCTTTGCCTGTGTTTGATTTTAATGACTCGATACTCAACTCTTACAATTTGCATGTGTGCCCTCTTCTTCTACAATTCACCTTCAACCTGCGAACAAATCTTTTGTGAGTGAATTCTTTTCATGTGTCTGTTTGCATTTCCGTATGTTTGTCTTTGTATGCTTGTGTATGTGGTCAATGCAGGTGGGACGATTAGCCTGATACTGGACCTGTCCTCATTCTATTCCATCGCCCTGTCTGCAGCCGTGGCCATCACCTACACATTACTGGGAGGGATCTACTCTGTGGCCTACACTGATGTCATCCAGCTCTTCTTCATTTTTATCAGCCTGGTGAGGGGCCAAGAGAGGGGAAGGTGACATAGAGGGTCAAGTTGGGTAGAGTATGGAGGGATGGTTAAATCAAGAAAAGAAATTAATGGGCAATCTTGTAACTTTTGGTGTTCGCAAATGGGACTTCAAAGTATATCTTATGTTAAGGGCCCCCGGTGGCGTAGGGGGTTAAGGCACTGTTCAGCGCATCTCTGCGTCATGCAGTTGGTTGTTCAAATCCTAGCCACGATGTTTCCAACTACGGCCGGAGGTCCAGTTAGTGGGGCATAATTGGCTAAGCCTCACAAAGGGGATAAGTGTTAGGTTGGATAAAGGATTCTATGTTCGCTAGTGCCCCCCCCTGAGTCGTCCGGACCTTCTTGGTTAAGTGAAGGGAAAGTACTCTGCTTTGTTCTCTCCGATGGCCAAGCACTGTGCTTTCCCCGCAAAAGTGCAATATGTGAAATAGTGAGGGCTAGTCGTCCTGTGACTTGGAGGAGACACATGCTACGGCTTCCTCCTTTCTGTCAATGTTCTAGAGGGGTATCAAAGCGACAGACCCACCCATAGGCAACTCAGGGAATTTGGGTAGGAATTTTTTTTTAAGTGTATCCAAAACAGCATATGCACAAAGATGGTGGCCAACTAAACACTGATTTGTTTCTTGCCTCGTACCTCTTGCTGGAATGCATTGTACAGTGTTTTTCTAAAGTGGCAAGAATATTTGATATTAACAACCTATAATTTAGAGCAACAGTTCTCAATCCTAGTCCTCATGTACAACCTGTACTGCTGGTTTTCTGTTCTGCCGGGTAGTAATTTATAATCACCTGTCAAGTCGGGTAATGCAGCCATTTAATCTCAACAGGTGAGTGTTGTTACCATCTTGTTGGAACAGAACACCAGCAATACAGGTGGTACAAGACGCCCCAGGGTCAAGAAATACGGATAGAGCATTTTAGTCCATGTTGTTTCTCGTGCTAAGTTCTGGAGGAGTTTTTCGTTAACATAAATATGTTTTTTTTACAGTGGATCTGTGTTCCGTTCCTGCTCCTCAGCCCAGCAATTTCTGATGTCAAATTGCCAGCCCTGCTCAACCAATCACAGCACGTACACTGGCTGGGTGAGCTGAAGCTGGAGGATACTGGAAAATGGATAGATGAGCTTCTTCTATTGGTTAGATTTTCATTGTTTTTGTTCACCAGGTGTGTTTGTGTGTATCGGTGTTCATGTGCATGAAGATATGCATTTAACTGCATGTGTGTTTATGTGTATGCACATAAGTGAATGGTTGATGTGATAAAGCACCTGTGTTTGAGGCTGTTATGATAAGTGAGTGCTTGAGACAGAAGAGTATAAATGAGCATGGGTTTGAGAAAGAGGTTGCTTATCAGCTGAATTAATTTGTTTGAGTTTGAATCCAGCTGAACAAATTCACCTCTTTTGTGATTTCCCTACCTGGATTATTGAGCATGCATCAAGACATTCGTTTGAGTTTGTTTTTTTTTGCTTGTTTTTGTTTTTAAGAAATCACAAACTTTAAATCCGCAACAGAATAAGCTGTCGACGGTGGTTAGATGGATGGACATATGTACTTTAAAAATTGTGTTTCATGATGAAAAGAAACAACCAAGGATTTTCAGAGTTGCTGTGGAGTCCAAACTTAGACTTAAGCTCATTGTCCAACCGATGTCCTCTTTACTGTCAAAGAACAGAAATATCCTACTACTTCCTTGTGGTAGCGATGATCTAATGAAATTAACATGAAAGTGGGTGTTTTTGCAAATTGGAATTTCCCTTATATGTTTCAGTCGACATTGTAACCTAGTACAGAAAGGTAATCTCCATTTGAAAAAAAATTGGCAACTGGAGATGTGAGATAGTAAGATGTAATAACACTTTAGCAAATTGTAGCTGTGGGTGTGAAGTCCTGTCATCGGTGGATCTGGCTAGATTATCAGTGGTAGTAAAATAAATATTCATATCTAGAAAAATATGGCAATAGCATTTCTAGGACTTTGACATTTCTTGTCTAGATTGGTAAAACATCACTGATGTCCTTGACATTCATGTCACAAAAGAAAGGAATTCATCTTGCATGCCAATGAGCAATGTTACACAACTCAATTAGTGTACTCAAAATTAGCAAGAATTTATAGTGAACATTGACATGACAAAAGGATTTGGCTAAATGTAAATAATTGTCAATGAAACTGCTTTAATTTATATGAAATCACAGATCTGTATCTTATTTCTCTCCTTTCTTATTCATGGGGGAGTTGTTCCAATTCAGATGCCAAATGGGCAGTTCAAAATCTTTAGAATATTATACTGTGTTTGATTGGTGTTTCTGCTTGAGTTTAATCCACCCATCACCATACCCGATTAACATCACGTCAAATCACTTTCTCCATTTTAGACTTAATCAATCATTATCCATTCAATTATATCCAAAATCAGAAAAAAACTGGAGTATTTGGGAGTTTGATCAATATGCACACATTCAAAGAGGTACAATTTCAGCTGCATGGCTTACACTATACCAATAAACACAAAACTACACACTGCCATATACAAAAAATGCCCTTCAGAGTCTTTTCCGTCATTTTTTAAAATGGATGACTCTCTCTTTTGTCTTTCATAGAGACGATTTTCTATTGAAACCACTTCCTCCTAATGAATTGCTGCACGACTTAGTGTGCCATGAATGGGGGTGAATATGGGCATAAAGGTAATATTTGGCCTTAGGTGTTATGTCGATGATTTCTTCTGATCATTAATATTTCATTCTACAGTATGAAGCATCACATAGCTGCTTCACAACTGACAAAGGCATTGCTTGTATTTTTGTCTTTGTGTGTGTGTGTGTGTGTGTGTGTGTAGGCCCTCGGAGGGCTGGCCTACCAAGCACTGTATCAGCGGATCCTATCTGCTGCATCCTCACTTCAAGCCCAGATCACCTGCTATTCCGCAGCTGTCCTAGTCTTCATCCTTGGTGTGCCTTCAGTAATCATAGGAGCAGTGGCTGCCACTGCAGGTATACACACACACATACCACTCAAATGCACATAATTCTCTAGATAACTGTGCTTCTTTGTAAAAACAGTGTAGAGAGGAAAAAAGCTTTGTTGGGATACAATGAGGACACATGTGGTTCCTGAAGTACTAAATTGACTCTCTATTGGTATTCTGTCCTATAACATACAAACTCATCCTCCATCTCTTCTCCATCCTCTCAGACTGGAACCAGACAACATATGGGTACCCACCTCCATTTGAACGCGGGGAGGCAGGGAAGGTGCTCCCGCTGGCCCTGCAGTACCTCACCCCGACTTGGGTGTCGGTGGTGGGCATTGGGGCAGTGGCTGCAGCCGTAATGTCCTCTATGGATTCTGTCCTGCTATCCTCTGCATCTATGATTACTCACAACATCTACAAGAGCACACTCAGGAAACAGGTAGGACTGTGTGTGTGTGTGTGGGGGGGGGGGTGATAATGTGTGTTCTACTGGATTGCCATCTTACCGTGGTGGAGTAGCTTGCAAGGACTGATAATCCAAAGAGCTATGCTGTCAGGCTGGTAGGGTCATGCAAGACAGAAAGGTTATGGGGGAGAGCCAGATGATAGGTAGTGGTGGAACTAGCAGAAGACGTCTCCAGGTCACAATGGCATTGAAGGTAGATGAAAGCTGCAACAGAGGGTGGTCTCCAATCTTCTTGGTTCTCCATGCCATTGGAATCTGGTCACCCCCTGCCAAAGACTGTATTTTCTGCAGGCGCATCAGCCTTCCCACATAAAGTTTAATGTGATTTATGTGGATAGTCCCATATAAAAACTATCACACGCAGGCGTACTACTGCAAGGATAACCACAGAGACCTAGGAGGAAGGCAGTCATACTCAATTCCGAGTCACCACTGTGGATGAGGGGTCTGCGTGTGTGTGTGTGTGTGTGTGTGTGTGTGTTTGTTTGTTTGTTTGTTTGTGTTTATCTAGTTGTTAATATTTTTTACACAAGTTAAACCAACTCATCTCACATAGAGCTCCTCATCAATCTTCCAAAGTTCTCTAGTAAGTTGCTCTATTGCAGCTCTGCCTTTAGTGTGTGTACGTCTGTTAACGGCAATTGAGACCAGTTAAGCAGCTGCTGTATTGATTTAATTCTAATAAATAATTCATCAAATATTTACAGTCCTGGCTTGTGTATAGAATAATATATATAAAACAAGCAAATGTATGCAACAAATAAGAAAACACACATATTGCTATTTGTAGTCTCAAGACAAAGGACTGACTCATTATTAAACAAAGCTTAGCTGTTTAGTATGCTGTGTGACATCTTTAGTCACTAGATTGTCCTGTCTTGTAAGTGACAGTCATGTGGATGTTGAATTATAAAATTCACGACTAAATCCACCATCCGTGTTGCAGCAGAATGGTAATGTGACCCCAAATATAACCCACTGGACTACAAGCAATTTAGTGTCTAGTATAATTAGTGGTGTGTATGAGTTTATGTAATAAATATGGGGACGGGATAAACCACTTGTTTTTAAATGCTGAAAATACAGTCATCAAGAATTAAGATATTGTTATAACACAATCCCACAATCTCATTTCTACATCAGAAACATAGTTTCTTCTTAGTAATGACTGTTATCAAAGTAGCAAGTTTTCGGACAAAATCACATTCACAGCCATTGACGACCATGATAAAGAGCTGCTCATTAGCCCCGGTGGCTCAGTGGGGAGAGGGCACACCTGGGACTCAGGTGTTGCAGCTTTGTATCCCATTACATAGCTTGGTAAATGTGAAGTATTCATTGTAAACTGCTTTGAGTGGTCACTATACCTAGAAAAGCCCTATATAAGAACAAGTCCATTGACCAAGAGTGATTTCCAGATCCCACCGCCTTAATTCCCAAAACTCCATAAAGGGCCATGTCCATTCCCACAATGTGGGAAGTAATCATGACAAGTAAAACCCGACATTTTTATGTAGAAAACCTATTCTCTATGAAGCATCAGTCTTTCCTGAACATTGTTTTTGAACTTACACCACACAGACCTTTCAGTGCGTTTGATTAGGTGGAATGAGAGCAAAAAGTCTAATCAAGCCCAAGACTTAATGTCATTTTTATGTGTACACTTGTGTCCTATCATTTTTCTATATTTGTTTAAAATATGACAACAATATAGCACATTTTATACATGATATGCAGTTCGAAGTGCTTCACATTAGAAAGACTCAAATTAAAACAATAGCAGAAGAAATAGAATATTTATGAAAGATACCTATGATTATGCAATCCTTTCTGTCTCTATCCCCACTCCTAATCACGGCCTTCTTCTTTCTCCAGGCCTCAGACAAGGAATGTCTGTGGGTGATCCGTCTAACCGTGTTGCTGGTGGGCCTAAGTGGCATGGGTCTGGCCTTTGTAGGGGACAGTGTTTTCACTCTGTGGATTCTTAGTGGAGACCTGATCTACTGTATCATATTCCCCCAACTCATCTGTGTCTTGTATTGTTCCTGCACCAATGGATATGGTGCAGTCATTGGCTACCTCCTTGGTACTTTGGTTAGGATCCTGAGTGGGGAGCCCACACTTGGTCTGCCACCTGTCGTTCTGTTACCTGGATGGAAAAAGGATGAGGTGACAGGGAGGGTTACTCAGTACTTCCCCTATAGGACTCTGGCTATGCTTATATCCCTTCTCTCTATTCCCTTAGCCTCATATCTAGCTCAACTTATTTTCACCCATCTGCCCCACTCCTGGGACGTCTTGGGCCTTTTCACAGAGGAACAAGAGACTGCAGAGATGAGGGATGAAAATGAGGAAGAGAAGGTACCAATGGCTAGTGACAAACTGCTTGCAACCACCAGTACCGTTTGTTAGGGAGATAGCTTTAGATCAAGTTTATTCTAGCAATTGGAATGATTCCAGTTCAAGTGATCACTAGTTGTTTTTGTTGTTGTTATTTTGGATTTGCTTTGTGTTTCTCCATTGCTTCTGTTTTTCTGTAGTTATTGTTATCTCTTGGATTATGTTACAGCGTCGAGCAGATTTTGTGAATTGGATAGAAGTTTCATTCATTTCAAATGAGGGTCTGTATAAGGTGTCGGACAGTTTAGCTGGGTATTGGAAGCATATGTGGGGTGTGTGTGGGCATTCAAAGTAAATTATCTGAATGGGGAATAATTCTCGGAGCCTGGGAGGCTAGTCTATACTGATTTTTTAATTCAATGGGACAGGCTAGAGAGCCTCTGAATTTATTTTTTTGGAGAAAAAAATCAAAACAAAGGGATTTATTTTTTTACCATTCATTTGAATGGATGACTGTGTCTCATTATTTAATGTTACAGGATAAGCTTTTACCAAACAGCCAACAAAAGTGCAAACCTTTTGCCATCCTTCTTGTCCTATCTCCTCATGTGTAGGGTTGGGTACTGAACTTGATACTTTAAAGGGTACCAGGCAAATCACATCCACACTATCGAATCCATGTTGGATCAATCAGTGCCCAATTCCGGTACCTTGGGAGTGGGTTGTGTCAATAAAAACATTTTTTTGCTAAGATTTCTTATGATCCTTTTGAAAAATCCCTCTCAGCCACTTATCACAAGTATTCATCTAGGTGAGGGAGTATATGTCAGGCTTTGTAATGAACGTTTATTTAGAGTGTACATAAAAGAAAGAGACAGAGAAACACATTGAACCTTCAGGTTGTCCACAGTGTATCTAATGCTTAAATGTACATCGCTTTGGATAAAAGCGTCTGCTAAATGAAATGAAATTGAATTGAATCGTTCGAGTCCGATGCAGTCTGGCCAATGGTGAGCTGAAAACAGTTGCACTTTTCCAAACTTGCTGCAGACAATTTTCACTGCAATATCTCTGGTGCAAAAACGGAAAGCTGACTTAATAAGGACTTTAAGAAGTAATGCTGAAAAGGGCGGCTACAGCATTCCAAAAAAAAAATCTCCTTTGTACATGTGTGATTCTATTTCAACACTTAATGACACCATAGCCCAACTCTCTGCCACACTTGGTAATATGCCATAAATATAACAGGTAATTCAACATTTGTATCATATTTGATCCGGTCATTTCATTTATTTTCTATTCTACCATTACAAGTGACGTGGGTTAATAGTATACTGGTAACAGATAGCCCCTATCTGACTAATTTTCCTGTTTTTTCATAGATGTGTCATCCATCCGCAGCATTACTCAAGATGGTAGCCTAAATTGAGCAATAATGGTTTTTCACTAGAAGCAGGCATTGTATCTTGATGAATGATATTTGATTTCCACTACTACAGTATGTTTTGGAATGGCTCAGGTCCTGAAGCTGTCCATCAAACGTAACTGCTTGAAGTTGCAAATTGTGGCCACTCACTCATGGACAATCTGTACGTGTGCTCATAGCTTTATAAATTCCTCGGGAGAAGATAATCCAGCTAAAATGGAAGGTGTGTCTGTCTGTCCTTTGATTTTCTCGACGACGATTCATCTGGTCAACTTTTTTGTCATTACACAGACAGTAGAGTGAAAGGTACCATTGGGTACCAGTATCAGTTCAACTCTAAACAACCCAACCCCATTCATGTGCATCTATCCTTTTCTTTGTAATACAGAGAATAGTTTGAAGAGACAAGAGGAGGCAAAATGGTATTTAAAGCTGCATTTTAAGCTCTTTCTGAACTTATTTAACATTTACATTTTGGTCATTTAGCAGACACTTTTATCCGAGGGGACTTAAAGGTGTGTACATCAAAACAGGTAGTTGGATCAATTCAAGAGTCAACAATCAGTGGTATTCCCTGTGCCCTAGTGCCATCATCAAGTGCAATAACTCAAATTATATAATCTAGAGATCCAACAGAGAATTCCATGCATACCTGAGAACAGCTTTCAGTCTAGTCTTGTGTAGAATCGAATCCTGATGATGAAACATTTTGGGCCATATTTGAACGCTTTAACTTGTTTGGTCTGTCTTGTGTTTGATGCACAAACAATGAGAAGATCATGGCTGAAAACCATTTTTGTCATCTGAAAAACAAAAATAGCCTTCGTAAAGAGTGTGTGTTGTTACACTTCATCCACGTTTCACTCTCTTAAGAACCCCCCCTTCCACCAGTTTTTTAAAACATTCTGAGCAGTACACACAATCTGAATGATGATCTTACCCATCAGGCCCTTCGAACTCACACTGGGTATAGGCATTTTTTTTACATTAGCCTAAACAAACAACGTCAACAGAGCTGGACAACAAATGAAAATGGTCGAAATTAACAATAAAACCCTCTGAACAAACTATACTCATGTTTACATGTGCAAAATAATCCGATCAAGGTCCTCATCTTATGTAAGACTACAGTGCGATTAAGCTGTTTACAAGCAACAACAAAATCCTATCTCATCTTACATGTAATAGATCAAATTCTGAATAAGCAGTAATTGTCCCCTTTTATGCAAGTTTCCCTCAGGTGATTCTTACTGTCATCTTGGGTGACAGCTCGAGGCGTGTCTCCACTCATGTAGTCTTATCTAAGTTATTGTTGATAAAAACACTGAAATGTAACTTATCAGGACATGTTCAGGGTGTGCTTTTAAAGAGGCAGCTGTTTCTTTATTTGACACCATGGATGAAAATGGCTTACTTGAATTATCCTCTCATTTAGAGCTAGGACCTTAATATGGTTTATGGGCCATGTGAATGTAGTCATTAAGTGCCAATCAAAAATATCTAAATGGGGTTTATAAAACTTTGGACATGGTGGCAATAGTTGTTATATTGTCAAAGGGGAGCACAAGTTAAACCAAACAATATAAGTGCACTCAGCGTAATCCAGGTCATTTGAATAGGGACAAGAGGTCTCTTTTGTCCACATGCAAAACCATCTGTCATGTTCAGAGTGCAGGGGATCATTGCCAGTTCTGCCTGCTCCGCCGCCCATGTCACCATCTCTGCAGCTAAAGGCACAAACGATGGTGTTTTTGTATCAAGTCAAAAGGAGCTCCATGTAATATTTCACCCTATTAAAGCACACGTATGAATATTAAGTATCAGTAAGAGTTTCTGGTTGGCAGTGATGAAAAAAAACAAGCCCCCCCACCACCACCACCACCACTACCACCACACACACACACACACACACAAGATTTCCACATTCAGAAGCACAGGACCCGGGTCCGACTGAGTACTTGTTCGATATTATTTGAAGTTGTTACCCCTCAAAGTAGAGCGGGGTGTCTAGTAATTGGAAGTTCACTGGTTTGAACCTTGGCTCCTCCTTCAGAAAGCATGTTGAAGTGTTCTTGAGTCAGACACTTGAACCCCTGACTTCTCCCCACTGTTTCTTTACCATAGGATGAGTTAAATGCAGAGGACAAATTCCATGATCAAATCAAGTGTCTTTCCTAGTGTTCATGCAATGAAGCAACATTAGTAAACATATCTACTGGAAGTATCTAGAAAAGGCCTTATGTGGCTGGATAGATCTGCAACGTGTCTTTTATATTTGGATTTGTTGCCAGTCACATCACTGAACAGTGGAGATCAGGATGACATTGCACATAGCCTCGTGAAGAGAGGGGGGATATTTAAGACACGTGGGAAGGGGGGTGGTATCATGGATGACAAACCACTGTTAGGGTGAAAATACCCTCCATCCCCCTGCAGCTGCACTCAAACAATGGACCCATTTTAGAAGTTTTGGTGACATTTTAACACGCAAAATATTTGGTAAATTGTTTTATTGTAGTACTTTGTTCAACTGATGTATGAAATTATTCTGAGTAAGTTCAAAAGCTGCTAAGAAATCATATGAAAGAATCATATTTTCAAAGCTTTAAATAATACTACACAAAGAAGTACACGAGTTAAGCAAATAGGAGATCCCATTTAGGAGACCATCACTTATATCTTTTATCTGACAAGTAAATGGATGGAATTGATACTCTAAATGTGCTAAGTTAAAGAATTTGAATAAAGAAACTTTCTCCTTTGCTTAAGCTTGTTTTTTTTTCCGATGGAATGATTTTTAAATATGAATCCACATTAACAGCAAAGGGAAACAGATTTATAGGGATACAAATGGTCATGGGCCAGATTGAAGCTGTGACCCAATCACTGAGGTGACTGTCATCCAATGTAATATACTGGTTATGTTACTTGGTGAGCAGAATAGTGCACTGGTTATTAGCGAGAGTTGGGTAAAACCTGATGCGGTGAATCTTACCAGGACTTTTGTATCAGTCCAAGTAGGACATCTTCTCCTGCGTATATCCTTAAGCAAGATGTGAACAAGCTGACCACATAACAAAGCCTCCCTTTCATTTTTCTCATGCACTACATTAGGGATTTATCATTTGAAGAGTAACTGCACACTTTGATTTAGACAAATACAAAACATTTGTTTTCAATTGAAACATCTGACTTGACATCTTATAATATCCGTTTATTGTGCAAAATGTTGATATGCCTGTTTGATCAGAATTCCTGCCAACATTGCACCTCTGCTAGTTGAGCTCTGCCAGAGGCATAAATTCCCCAAACGTTGACATGTCGAAGCACTTCTGTCCAGAAACTCTCTTCACACATGCAAAAAAATAAAATAATTAAATACAGGGATGTTGTACGGCCATTCCTGTACCACACACTATCTACTGGTGCCATTGGAAAAGTGATGATGTGTTATCACTGCAATAATAATACAGACGGAACCCTTCAGCATCCCTCCAGTTCATCCATTGGAGAAGATATTCCTCTACTTCAATATGGTGGAGATTGGATTCAACAACATGTTAGACAAAATTCTGAAACTATCCCAAATAATTCCTCACTAAAATACACCACAGATGACCCCAATACCCCCCAGAGAGGATGGAAATCCTCTTTCTCACTGGAATGGATCCATTATTCACTGCAACTCACATTAACTGTGTGTCCTGGTGTGGTTGAGAGTGTGAAAATCTGGAAAGACATGAAGTGAAGAGCGAAGACATGCCCACACCCAACAAGACGTACTGTGACATGCATTTAAAACTCATAAATACGCACATCACACCATTACATAGTGTAAAAGACTCAGTGAGACTTTATTCAAAATAGGAGCCACGGTAGCTCAGTCGTTAACATGTTTGCTTCAGGAGCTGACAAGAAGGCAGTGGGCTCGGATCCAGGGAGTCAAGGAAGGGCTTCCGGCCTTTATACCTTAAGCTCCATCTAAGTCCGTCCCCACCCCAACAACATGGTAAGACCTTACAGAGAACTTTTGAGAGGCAGGGGCTCAAAATGTACATATGTAAACTTTATTTATATATTGAATTACAGTGACCCTTACCGAAACAAAATCATTATTAAACATATTTTTGAAATTTTCACGTATAATTTTATTCTATATCAAAAATTTTAATGGTCCCTCAAAGGGGCGCTTTGGGTATTCAGGGCAAAGGGGCAGGGGCTTGAGCCCCCATACCTGTCATCCATGATGGATGATCATTGCTGCACTGGAGAGCTCCTTTAGTGACAGGCTGCTGCATCCACGGTGTTTTAATGTTCTCACAGATCTTTCCATCCCACACCTGTCAGACTCTATAATCAGAAAGAGATCAAATTCACAAGACATACAACTGGATTGCATTCCATTTAGCTTACTAGTGAGTGTCTTGATGCATGCTCAATAATCCAGGTAGGGGAAATCACAAAAAGAGGTGAATTTGTTCAACTGGATCAGAAGTTTATTGAGAAACATTTCGTCACTCACCAGGTGACGAAACGTTTCTCAATAAACTTCTGATCCAGTTGAACAAATTCACCTCTTTTGTGCCTTACTAGTGAGTCTGTTTCTTATTATATGTTGTTTATATTTTGTAATATCTCCTCTTTTTTACATTGCTTCTATATATTTTATGCAGCTCTAGTTTTGCTCTCTGTAATTTCCCCATATGGGACTATTAAAAGAATACCTTACCTTATCATGTAATCAATTAACAGTTTCATCAATGCAATACTTTCCTTGGCCTAAAGGCTGATATGGAGAATCTGCCAGTGTAGAAGTGGCATAAAAGAGACACGGGGATTTATTTGCAAGGAAAACTTGATTTTTCTAGCAATGTAACAATATGATTTTGGTTCCCGTGTATATTGTCCAGGGGAACCCTTAGAGTGGGACACAGCTGCAAGAGTTATGCTGGCGAGTGTCACACATGTTGTGAGTTGCTGAACTGAATGAAGTTGTAAGTAAGCTTTAACCGTTCATTCTGTAGGGTTTATGGTAAAAAACGGAACAGAGTGAAACAAGCAACGATCACAGCTGTCTTGATACCTGCTCAATAATCCAGGTAAGAAGGATAATCAAAAAAGGTCAACTGGTTCAACTGGTTCAGATGTTTTTTTCAGAAACGCTTCATCACTCAAACAGGTGACATCTTCACTATTCGCTGACTGCAGCAGCCCCACCCTTATAAACAAGTACATCAATACCGTCTTTGGGTGGACCAACTTTGTCCGCAGTGTGTTCAGGGGTTTGAAAGCAACTGAGACGTGATGTTTGGAAAATACATGTCTCAGCTGTTCCGACACTCCCGCCACATACGGAATAACTACCGGTCTACGCTTTGGCTCCTCCCCTCCCTCCACTTGGTTTGAGATGTGTTTGAGAGGTACCCTGACTTTAACAAACACCCAGTTAGGATAAACACACTTATCCAGGGCGTGTTTCATACGGGATTAATTGATAACGTCTCCACTGACTCAACAATAATAACTCTTTGTCGCAGAAAAAACATGCCATCACGCTGCTATGATATACAGGAAACGTAGAAAACGAAACCTAGCACTAATAGGGAGAACACTATAGGCAGGTAAACAAGAGCAAAATCGCTATGCATTATAACCGTTCAAACTTGCTTATTGCCCTGCGGGTCAGGGGCCACCACACCAGCAACAAATCAAATGGTGGATTATATGCGTTGCCTAGACTTCTGAAAAACAAAACAAAACATGATACAACATGTATAGCTAAGCCCTTGTTGATGACCGAGATACGGGCTTTAAGTAAAGGTTGTAACATTATTGAAACTATTGAAAATATTACAAAAAGAGGTGAATCTGTTCAACTGGATCAGAAATTTATTAAGAAACGTTTCGTCACTCACCAGGTGACTTCTTCAGTCTGAGCTGAAAACAAACATTCCCCTCCTTATAAGATAAGATAAGATATTCCTTTATTAGACCCACTGGGGGAAATTGCGGTGCAACAGCAGCCAGTGTAGAGCACAGTACAGAGACATCACATCCAGGAAACAACGTGTATAAACAGTAACTTGATGCCACACAACAATAGGCTGGTTTCACATGCAAGTTGGGTGATCACCTGCACATTCAGTGGCAATGAGCACCATTCACAGAGGACTAGGGAATGTTTGTAATCACGGCATTGTAAAACACCGATAGATGTAATCTCAGGCCACCACCCCTATTCAAAGACGGTCGCTCCCTCTTGACATAAATGGCCTCCTTCACCCCCCTTTCAAACCAGCGTTCCTCCCTATCAAGGACGTGAACATCATCATCCTTGAATGAGTGGCCACTCGGCTGTAGGTGGATGTAGACCACAGAGTCCTGACCTGACGTGTTGGATCTCCTATGCTGCGCCATCCTCTTAGCCAGCGTCTGTTTGGTCTCCCCGATGTACAAGTCACTGCAGTCCTCCTGGCATTTAACAGCGTACACTACGTTACTCTGTTTGTGGCGGGGGACCCGATCTTTGGGGTGGACCAACGTTTGCCGCAGTGTGTTCAGGGGTTTGAAACCAACTGAGACGCCATGTTTTGAAAACACGCGTCTCAACTGTTCCGACACGCACATGACAAACGCACCTGGTGCGTTTGTCAAAGCCAGGAAGGGTCCCAGACAGAGCTCCAGCCAAGTGGAGGGAGGGGAGGAGCCAAAGCGTAGACCGGTAGTGATTCCGTATGTGGCGGGAGTGTCGGAACAGTTGAGACGCGTATTTTCAAAACATCGCGTCTCAGTGGCTTTCAACCCCCTGAACACACTGCGGCAAAAGTTGGTCCACCCCAAGGATCGGGTCCCCCGGCACAAACAGAGTAACGTAGTGTACGCTGTTAAATGCCAGGAGGACTGCAGTGACTTGTACATCGGGGAGACCAAACAGACGCTGGCTAAGAGGATGGTGCAGCATAGGAGAGCCAACACGTCGGGTCAGGACTCTGTGGTCTACACCCACCTGTTTATAATGAGGGGGATGTTTGCCTTCAGCTCAGACTGAAGAAGTCACCTGGTGAGTGACGAAACGTTTCTAAATAAACTTCTGATCTAGTTGAACTGATTCACCTCTTTTTGTGATTTCCCTACCTGGATTATTGATCATCCATCAAGACATATTGAAAATATCCTCGGCCGCCAATCCTAATTTTAAAAAACCCACATCCACTGACAAAGATGGTCATCCATTGTGCATTAAGTCTGGAGAGGCCGAGTTTACAATTAGTTATTAGGCATGTGCATA
>OMLC01056374.1:0-12884 GCA_900302585.1 Regalecus glesne
TTCCTATCCCTGGGAATATGGCTCAAACACCACAGCCTAGAATATATAAAATAATTCTGGTGGTAGCCCTGGAGGTTCATCGACTGCTCCAGTTTTGGTAAAGCGTTTCCTGCAAGCGCACAACAGTATTGAGCCTCACCCGTGTCTGCCACTCATCAGAGGAGGTCCAACAAAGTAGTTTAAGTTTTGTTCCCTTAGTGGTGACTAATCAGGACCAAACCTAGCCATGATCAGGATGGGACAGGGTGTCCGTGTTAGACTACGTCATGTTCACCAGGATCACACATGTCTGAGTGTGACGTCAGCCAGGTAGAGTCTCCTGGACCCGTCCAGCCACACTAAGTATCTTATAAACCTGCAGAAACCCCCCTGTAGAGGCCCCGTGCTGGACGAGCCTAAAG
Source organism: Regalecus glesne (assembly GCA_900302585.1). NCBI lineage: Eukaryota > Metazoa > Chordata > Actinopteri > Lampriformes > Regalecidae > Regalecus > Regalecus glesne. Next base: position 402 of record OMLC01056374.1, read on the forward strand.
CTAATGTGATGATTCACTCTACGTTGTGACACTACCAGGGGCGCCATTTTAACATGGCGCCCCTGGTGGCACAAATTAATGATGTGAAGTCACTCTGAGAGACTGTGTTACCAGGGCCACTATATTAACCTGACCCAAGACTAAGTTGTTATTATTGTGCTTCTGTTTATGATGATGTTGAAGAACTTTAAAACGTTTTTCCATATGTTCCATTTATTTGACGATATTTAAGATTTACTATTGGGGGAATAAATGTGTAAAATTAGGCCAATGGGTTCTTTAATCTCTGGGAGTACGGCTCGTGGACCACAGTGGAGAAACAGCGTAGAATAACTTCGATCCCAGCCCTGGAGATCCATCAACCATCCCAGTATTGGATAATTGGTTCCTGCAGGCACACTGGTGTTTGAGCCTCACCCCTGTCTGATACTCATCAGCTGAGGCCATCAAAGCCAGTTATGTTTTGTTCCCTTAGTCGTGCATCATCAGGACCACTGCAGTCCTCATTGACTAATTGGGGTGTCTCCCACTTCACAGGCAAGAGTCCCATCGTTGCCCTTTTTTACCAACACTGGTACATCATACGGCCCATTCACGACTTCACTCTGCACTTGAGACCCGTGCAGGAGATCTAACCGGTTCCCCACTTGGTCCCCTCAACAGTGAAGAAATAGCATTAGAGTTGGACTAAGGAATGGTTGGCAGGATGGAGCACTTCCAAGTGAGAGTTCTGCCAGCTACAGTCTCCCGGGCCCGTCACAGCAGTATCTACATAATCCTGCCTCTTGCCGTACACCACTAAAGCTAATTGGGTGATTCTCTCTACGGTGTGGTAACACCAGGGGCACTATTCGAAGTTGATTTAGAGCACTTTTAACATGGTGGGAGCACAATCTCATGACTGTGACCTCACTTTACGATGATGCGTTACCAGAGTTTCAGGATTAACATGGCACAAAACCAAAATATTGTGAATGTGTTTCTTTTTATGCAGCCGATTATGTTGAAGAAGTTTATATTTTTCTTTCAAGGTGTTCCCTTGGTATGACAACATGCAAGATCCGACTGCCTCCAACACCATTTAGAGATAAACGGGGGATTTTCACCAAACCCTGAGAGTACGCTTCAAAGCCCATAGCGCAGAACCAGAGCTAAAATGTTTTGAAGGCCCACCCGGAGGTCCATGAACGGCCCCGGTTTTGAAAAACTGATTCTTGCAAGTGCAACAGAACAGCAGCATTTAAGCCTCCCATGTGTCTGCCACTCATCAGGTGAGTTCCATCAGAGTAATTTAAGCTTTGTTCCCTTAGTTCTGCATCATCAGGACCACTACAGACATTCTACACAGATTGAGGCGTCTCCCACTTGACATGTGAAAGGCCCATCAGTTCCCTTTCCATACCGATACAGGTTCATCATCTGATCCAGTCTTCAGTCACCACTTTAGAACTTTACTGGTTATCTAACCCGTCTCCTGTGTGGTTCCCAACACAATCTATTCTCCACGGTTAAGTCACGGTGTATTAGCATGACAGGCTAGGTAAAACCCTGCATAAGGCCTCCACAGATCTGTTTGCTGGGCTGTTGAGAAGTTAATAACGCAGCAGTAGCAGTACAACGTCACGCACTATATCATAGTTACAGTACTACATCACAATGTGACACTAATAATATACCATGGTAACAATACTTAAAAGGCCTTTTTTCAGGAAAGGGACCTGTATAGTCAAGTCATCCCTCACTGCATCCTGCTGGTCATTCAAGGTATTACAGTTACACGTCACTCTTTCTGTGTTTGGTGGTTGTTAGTGGGTGCCAGGGTTCGCCCGGTGCACGGGTCCTGGAAGCAGATCTCACATTTCACATCACGGTCCAAACTTATATTAAGCTCTTCAATCCCACATGACATAGAAAACACATATGCGTATAGTATTAAAATACAATTTGAATCAGTTCATCTGGACACATTTTGCTGAGAGAAAATAACTCGTTTCAATAAAACTTGTCCAGATGAACTCCCTAATTCCCTTACCTGGATTAGAAAGCATACAAAAAGACTTAAATTGTACTAGATTAGGTTATTAAATCATTCAAAGTCACACCACTTGGCTTCAGTGTCTAAATGTGTTTGTTATTTTTCATAATTTAGAAAGATCAAAATTAGGTTGTGGGAGAAAGATGAAGAGTGGGGGCGGCATAGCTCAGGAGGTGGAGCACTTGTCTGATAATCAGAAGATTAGTGATCTGATCCCCAGCCCCTGTAGAAAGCAGGTCAAAGTATCCGTGAGCAAGATACCGATGTCGGGTTGCAAAGTCATGCTGGGGCCTATCCCAGCTCTCACTGAGCCCAGGGCAGGAAAACACCCTGGATATGTCACCACTCCATCTAAGGCTGTGAGGTAGTTAGGGGGTTCTGTGTCTTGTGGTTACTTCAACACACTTTCTGCAGGGGGCAAAGGATTTATCTACCAAACATCCCATTACTAGATTACACCATGTCTCTTTAAACATGAGACGCTGTCCTTTCTATGAGACGTTCAATTGAGGTCCAAACTTGGTGTGGTCATTAAAAATGTAAGCCCTATAAACTGCCCCCTGGTGGTGACTTGGGACATCACGGTTTAGTTCTGCCAAAGCAAATTCAGTGAATGAAAAGTTCAAAGTAAAAGGAAAGAGTTCTTTTAAATCTATTGAGTCTTTTTTGAAGCCCCTTTTCCACATTTATCCACAGAACTCTTCAAAGAAAATACAAATGACTTTATTGTAAAGAGATAATCCATAGCCAGTAAGTCATGTGCTAGTTTTTCCATTAAAGCTTTATTTAAATTCCAAATAAACAAGCTGAGTCGAAGCTTCACATTTAAAAGAAATGTTTAAAAAAAATACATTTTTTGTGCACTCGAGGCAGAAGAGTCCACATGTCAACTCAGATGTCATGTGAGGAAGAGCTAAATATGGAGCTTTTGAATGAATGATGATGTGGTGGGATCCATTTCCCCCTCTGAAGGATCTCAAATACATTTTTCTCATAGTGGCGTTTATTTTATAAATGCTTCAGTGACGTAGGCATGGTAAAGCAGGACCATCCCTCGTGGAACTCACGAGTTTCGCAGGAGAAGTGTCGCTGCTTAGATGGAAGCTGAGCTGTTGTCTCCATGTGAGTATTTGTATCCGTTTACAGCCCAGTCAGAGACCACTGTAGACCCTCTGCGGTTTCAGATGCAGCATGTTAGAGGGTTTTACACAAAAACACACCTAGCACGTATGAAGGTGTGTGTTCTAAAAGCATAGAGGACTTCACCAAAGCATAAAACATGTGAATGTTCCATATCTGGCAGGAAGTTGGGTCTATATCATTTGCAGTTGTTAATTCAGCCTCTGAATTCCAGGATTAACTTTAGATCAATGGTCCTCAAAGTTGTAACGACTGTCTCACCGAATCTAAAGCCGCCTGTCGTTCTGAGACCAATGGCAAGGTATCTTCCTCATGGACAATTCAACACAATTTCCGCTGGGACCAGGAATCAAACCACCGATCCTCTGACCCCCATATGACCACCCTAGCTCCTGAGCCAAGCCGCTCCTAACAGGTGAATGTAGTGAAGTAGCTGGTGGTACCCATGGGCCTGATGCTGGTTCCACCACTTGCACGTCAATCCTCAGTGAGTCTAGTCGCTCAGCGTTTCCTGGTCTTCACGGAGTCAGGACGTACACGGAAACAACCAAAAGCTGCTCACGCTACTCTCACCAGTCATGGCTTGGAACTTGGTTTTCGCTACATTCTTACACATTCCTGATGGGTGGTGTGCTCCTCAAATCTAGCTGACAAAGAACTATGGCCATTTATAAAAGCAACAGTAACAAGCACAGCAAACGGAAAACATTAAACCCAACAATGATCCGCTGAGACACTTTCAAACTCGAGTGCAGTCCAGCAGCCCGGAACACCCGGTCCCACACGGCCGTAGCAACCGATGTGTAAATGATGTATTTACAGTTGAGATGTACAGAAATATACAGGCGATATGCTGCTGGTACCACAAACATGATCAGGGCTGCCAACAGCACTAATCCTGAATTTCAGCAAGAAGCAACATAATATTGAAAAATGATCTGCACATCTACTCGAGAACTAAAACAAACCGAATAAGCTTGTGTCCGGTGCAGAAAGGACTTTTGACCGGTTTGTTCGTTGTGTTTGTACTTGCTGTGTTTTCAGAAATACAAATAGAAAAACACCTATGTTTGGCATTTTAGTCTCTTAACAGATCACAATTTTAAAATGTTCCCCTGAATTAAAAAACCCACCTTCCTCCCTCAAAAGCCATAGCTAAAAACCAACAAAACCCAAAACAAGTAAAAACTCGAGCTAAATGTTCTGTAAAATGGATAATGAAGGTTCACTTTGCATTCATAACTTTCAACTTAAAAGCTAGCTTCTGCAGCTAGCAGCCCCGTGTCAATGCTTCTAAAATCCCATGCTTCAGGTCATGGAGACCACTGTTTTGGAACGAGCTGAGATTGTTGAAGTCGGGCTGCGCTCAAGGAAAACATTCTGACACTGAGCATGGGGATACATCCTTGGGTTCTCAGGTGCTGTCGTAGATGGTGAACAGGTTCTCCCATTAACACTGAAAACCAAAGCATATAAAAGACAGTTCCTGAAAGACCAAAATAACTTAAACCACTTTACATGCACGCTCACTTCATAGAATCCCACATGGGGAAGTAAGCATAGTTTCACTGCAAAGAAATCCCTTCTTTTTCCTCCTCACATTGCTTTTGTCCCAACCATTTTCTGAGAACTAGCTAGCTTTAAAAGCTGAAATCAACATTCATCCAGTACATTTAAGTCCACCGACACATTAGAGGCTCGTCAGACATTCTTTGAACACTGGATTTTGTCCATCTATTATGCACTGAGCATCCCAACCAACTAAACAGTCAAATAGTACCACATGAGTAACTAACACCACAATCTTGGCAGTCAAACTCCTCACATGTGTAAATAAAATAAAAAACCCAAATGAGCATTTGAAATTAAAGACGGTATTTTATCAACTTTCAATTTGCATTGTCCTAAACTTCGTGTTATGTTCTGTAAATTTGGTTTTATTCTGCACACACAACATCCACTGCACGTCTGTCCATCGTGGAAGACCGATCCTTCATCTGTTACGCTCCCTGAGGTTGCTTCCTACTTTGTCTCCCTGTTAAAGGTGTTAAGGGGGTTGTTTCTAATGCAATCTGAGGGTCCAGGGACAGGATGTTGTGTTAGCATGAAGCCACTGAGGCTAATGTGTAACTCCTGATGATGAGATATATCAATACAAGTGACTAGACTTTCAGACCAAATGGGAGAAGAACCATTTGTGTTGTGCTAGTATTGTGGGACGTCATTGCCACCACTGAAAACGTAGCTTAGCCGTGAAAACAAGGAAATGTTTTTTTTTAACAGTCTTTAGAGTATATCAGATTATTAGAAACCCTGCTAAGCTGTAGGTTTTCTGTCCTCTGACCAATGTCACGACACATCACTTGGCAGATGGGAAAAAGCTGTTTCACTCCTTCAGAGATGAAGAAACGTCCAGGAACAGCAGCAGGTGTTCTTCAGGTGCTCTCCTGGTAGCAGACAGAGATAAGTTTGATAAGTGGTGAATTTTACCTTCAAGGTTCTGATCATAGTCTTCTCATCTAGTTTCTTTTCCCCTTGCATGGTTGTCTGTCTCCCTCAGTGATAGAGTTTCAAGGTGAGCTTCCTGCCACTGGTGTTCCAGATGCATTGGCACCATCCTTGTCACAGCTGTCTTCATCAGGACTTTTTGATTCTTCATCACAAGCTTCCTGAAAATTAGAAATATGTTAACAAGTAGTCCTAAAAATATCCATCATCAACTGGTTATCCGAGGTCAGGTCACGGAGTCATGCTTGGAGCCTATCCCAGCACTGATTGGGTGAAAGGCAGAGAAAGCCCCTGCACAGGTCACCATCCCAACACAGAGCTTGAGCAGTTAGAGGTTCAGTGTCTTGCTAAATGAAACTACACCACACTTTCTGCAGGGGTCAGGAATCTACAGTAGTGATGTCTGCTGTCGAAACGCAGCGCTTTGTGTGTCAACAGTTGATATAGTCTACTGATTTGTGATATAAATCTATTTATCTATCTATCTATCTATCTATCTATCTATCTATCTATCTATCTATATATATATGTGTCTATTATGGAAAATATAAAATAAGTAATGTAAACATTATCTCTGTCTGATGAAACCCTGGACGCTCCGACTCAAGTTGTATCTTGCAAACTGCATCTTTGTTTCTACTAAAAAGATAAACCGCTGATCTAAGCAATATCTTGTCATTGTACATAGCTGACTATTGACTCATCATAATCCATGCTTTTGTTAGAATAAAAAACGAGATATACTTTATCACACTCACGTCTAAGGGAGGGTCTCCTGGGAGGACATACAGACACATAGTGTACAAACAGCTGATAAACAAAATCTGGTGACGGAACTGAAGTTAGTTTGAGATATTAAAAGGTACCGTTGAGACACTCGGCAGATCAGTTTGGGGCACAGACCTGGATGGTTGTGTGCGTCTGATCTCCGGAATGCATTCTGAACTTTACTGCTGCAGCTAATTATTCTCTGAGTGACAGCTATCAATACATTTTCTAAGAATCCTATCTCTTAGAAGTCTCTTGTTCTTATTCTGAAATCTGTACCCAGCAGAGGTAAAGTGTCAGGAAGACATCACCTCAACACTATCTATCTATTTCCTCTATTGACATCTAGTAGCCAAGTACATCCTGCCACTTGTAGGGCAGCATCACTTGACATGGGTGGGTGGGTGGAGTAGAAGCAGGTGAACCACATCACCTTAACCCTGCGTCTCCGGTTCGGCACTCGTGACTTCATCCTTTGGGAAAGCGCCATGAGCTTATTGTGCCTCTGCTTCCGCCTGGCGGCCGTTTCCTCCTCGACGCGCCTTCGCTTCTGGTCCCGCACAGAGGCACCATCCGCAGCTGTGTCCCCGTCGGAATCTGAGTCCTGCCTCCGCAGCCTGGTGCGTTTCCTCGGCTGGCCTTTCCTCCTCACCCCGACCCCGGGCTCACCTCCTCCCTCCTCCTCCTCGTCGTCGTCGCTGTCCCCGCTGGTCGAGCTGTCGCTGGCAAGGAAAGACCGCTTGCGGCGCGCCACGGCGCGGCTGTCGTCGCTGGAGGTTCCCGCGGTGGAGCTTCCGCTACCGCCCTCCGCGTCGCTCTCCCCGCCGTCGGCCGCAGAGCTCTCGCTGCCACTTCCGTCGAACTCGGACTCGGAGCCCTCGCTGCTGGTGCTGTTACTGCCGAAGGAGCCCTCGTCGCTGTCGTCCAGGATGGAGGCGGGCAAGCCGACCTGCCGCTTCTTCCGCGACTCGGCCGCCTTCGTTTTCCGCATCGACGCGAAGACCTTCCGTTTGTAGAGGCTCTCCATTTTGGCAGAGGCGAGGAAACAACATCAAAATGACGCCGTGGGCACACGGACGGCTCCGGACAGACTCGGGACGAGCTAGCACCAGTATGCTAACAAGCGCTGGCCTGCCCGACGGCCACGCACGAAGACCCGACGGCCACACTCCACACGCACGTAAACCGCACGCACAGTGGGCAGCGTGACCCGCCGACACGGGCCGTGCGGGGTGGAACTGTGCGGGGCGGAACTGTGCGGGGCGGACTATGTGACAGTCGATGTGCGCCTGTGTGGGGTATAGTCACTGTGGCGTTTCCCCTGTCGCTACTGGCGCACTCCGAACCGGAACCAAAAGAGACTGTTCTGGAGATAACACAATCCGTTCTTTGTATTAATTTGACTATAATGGTTTATAGCTAAATAAAAAATAATTAAAAAAACGAATGAATGATGTTAAATCGACCACCCCGCTACCCTTTGAATATGTTAACCGTTACCGTGACAACGACTGACTTGAGCCGGATAAGGAATCGGATCCGGTCCGGCATTAATTACGGACCGATATGAAACAAGGCAAACCATAAAGCATGGCGGGTTTTACCACCATCTTATCGACATTCCCTTTCACTCTTGCTGGTACTTATCTGACACTCTTCTCCACCCACTCCACCCTGCCTGCACTCTCTTCCACACCCCCTGTTACTTGGAGCAGTTGACGTATTTAAACTCATCCACTTTCCTCACCTCTAGATGCGTCCTCAGCATTCCTCTGTCTCTCCTCTCATGATCACATATGTAGTGTGTTTAGTGTACTCTGACACAAGCAGGCTGAAAGTGACATTTCATGTGTTTATTTATTTTGCTGATGGGCGGCTTCGGAAATTGGCGGGTTTCTTTCTCCAAGTCAATAATAATCCGTTCAGGCGTGCTCCCTTTGAAAGGCCCAGTCAGGAATCCGTCTCCAGGCAGAGCACCCTGCAGTGAAAGTATGCGGTCAGATAACACTCATCTGTCATATGAGTGAATTGATTTCAGACGGAAGTCGGGTCGCGGGGTCATACTGGAGCCTATCCCAGTGTTCATTGGGTGAAAGGCAAGTAAACACCCTGGACAGGTCACCACTCCATCTCAGGGCTTGAGCAGCTACAGGTCAAAGACACTTCAGTACGCTTTCTGTGGAGCACAATGCAATTTTAAGGCCTTTGGTGTTTTGGTGGGACTGGCATGTAAAAACCGTGAGCACGTCTATCGTGTTTCGTTTGTCGAGATTCAGGAGGGTCCTGGGCGCTTCAGTCCGTGGATTCAAACCCCCGGCAGGACGAGCTCAACGTAGGAGTCCCGGGGCACCCGAAGCCCTGCAGGGCCAGAGCCGGTCGGTGCGTCTCCTCCAGCCGCTCGAAGGACGCGCTGTGCTTCTTTAGCCAGCACACATCTTTGATGAGCCGGCTCTGCTCACAGGCTGCACGCTGGTGCCGGACCCGCAGCAAGTCGGTCTCCCTGCGGATCCTGACCAGAGTCTCTCGGTTGTCCACCGCAGAGCTTCTGTACGCATCCCTCTCCTGTCGGCGACTCACCAGCTCTGCGCGTAAAAGGCGGTTGTGCGTCACCGCGTCTGATACGAGCTCCATAGCCGTGTCCTGAGGTCTCTGAAGCGGCTGTCCGTACCAGTCTATCTCGAACCGCTCCAGGGTTCGCCTCATGCCCTTACGGACCAGGTAGTTGCGGAGGAAGTCATCCACCGTGGGCGGGATCGTGTCGGGGACGGACACCGTCGCCGGCACGAAACTGACGCATCGCATCGTTTCTCGGGTTGACCTCAGGTCGTCCTGCTGCTCTCCGCACGGTGGACCCATCTCGTCGTGGTCAGGGTTATGCTGGTGACGGGTGCGTCCTACTGCTGTCGCGGGTTTTGACAGTGGTTCTGGAAAAGAGGGCATCTCGACGTCTGCACGAGCTTTCCTCGTCGCCATGCTTCTATCACCAGTTGTGTACTGTTGCCATGGTCACTGCTAGACGTGGACCGGTGCTTCAGAACAGGCCGTTCCTAGCCTGCAGTAGCTAGTATGCAGTGCATGGGGGGATTGTGTAGTAGGGAGAATTGGACAACGCATTACCAATTATTACCTAGCATGCATCAACACAATTATTACCTAGGTTATTTTCGCTCTGATGAAATTGATTGCGGCAATTATTGGGCTCTTTAAGCTCGTCTACAACTTTATTATTATGTATATTTTTGTCCCTTGTACAAACTAGATTTTTCCTAATACTACTTTTCAGTGGTGCCACGGTAGCTCATTAGCAGACCGCATGCTCAGGAACAGAAAAGCCAGTGTCTGCAGGTTGGTTTGAACCCACTGTGGGGTATCATCATAGGCCTCTGAAGCTCCATCCAAGTCTGTGTCCCACAACGTGGGGACTGATTGTCACTCTCACTTTTAAGGTTGTCCTAATCCAATTCATCAAACATTAAACATTGTGTCCACAGATGTATCATATTGTAAAGAGCAAGTTTTAATGATAACAGTTGGCAGTTGTATAAGAAATAAAGTTGCATTTTTTATTCATGCAGACGTAAAATGCTCACAATGGTAAAAGACAGACATTGAAATAAACATCAACAGAATTTGCTTTATAGGGTGAGAGATTGTGTCAGGAGGTCCATCAACAGTGACTGAAGATGTCACCTTTTACCACACATGAATGATAATCCGATCATTTACAAAATAAAACAAAACAAAGCAATTCATCCAAAAATAAGTGCATCCAAAGATACTTTGATGATGATGTGAAGCTTCCCTGAACAAACAACTCTTCATTAGGACAATTTATTTACCAATGGCATCAAAGAGTTTCAACCCAATGATCAGGAAAAAGTTCAGTACGTACCACCTCACACAACAAACTATTCAGAAACACGTTTTGTCAGTTTTGTAAAGTGTGTGTGGATAATAATCATTTCTCTATCATCATAAATATACTTTAACTGTTGCTTAAAAATCACCACTACTAAGATATGAATACAATCACATGTTTAGGAGAAATGGCTCAGCGAGCTCTCTCAAGCTATGAAACAAATTTCAAATAAAACCAATGTGTTTTGCTCTTAATGGTTATTCTCCTCGTTTCTAAGAATACCCCTGTCAAAAATTAAATAACAGATAATGTGAAAGGGATTAAATACTTCCAAGTAATTAACCATCACATAACACTAACATTTGACAGTAAACTGAAACACTTGAGTTCCCAGCTATCAATTGGACAAGTCTTACGGAATTCGACCAATCAGAACACTCCCTATGAGCCCTGACCAACTGCTATTTGTTGCTGATGGGAATCAAAGCAAAGCTCATGGGGAGAACAGACTAGAGCTAGTGGTGAGAGCACTGATCATGATGATGGGGTTATCTATTGGAACTGGTCTCTCTGGAGAAACGATGGTCACAAGAACGCCTGGAGGCCGGTGCTGAGGATGACCGAGGAACGCTGTCACCAGAGGAAGGGAAACAGGGAAAAGCATCTAAACTCAGATAGTGTGCATCTATGATCCAGTCTAGATATTATGGATCTACATATTTGTTCAGTGATCTGAAGGTCAAAATAATTGTATCCCGTCCTTCCTCCGTGTCATATAATGGAAGCGGTGTGATTCAACACAGCGTGATGAGACAGCACCAGTTGTTCCATTCCTGGAAAACATGCAGCTACTCAGACTGTTGTAAGGAGAGGAATACATCATGTTTAAGCTTTAAGAGTTCAACTAACAGGGGGCACGACCTTTGTACACCAGGGTATGGAGTGACATTAAAATCAACTCCCATTCACTTCCATTCTATTGGAGTAAAGGGACACATAAAGTATTGGTTTCTGGTGCTTAGGGGAAATCACGTCTTTGTGTCACATGGAGTTCAGCATCATTGCAGACCCATCATACCCTGTTCCACCTCCTCCCCTGTACAGAGCACTGTACACCAACACAACCAGATGTGAAGACAGCCTCTGTCCACTACCTGTCATGCTAATGAAAACTTAAAGGGCTCAAGCTCCAACCACATATCTTTTATATACACTGCACTGCACATGGTAGCCTCAGACATGTGTGTCAGTAAACCTCTGCCATAAGATAAGATGTTCCTACTTTAGTCCCACAGGGAGGAAATTACAGATGTGACCTGCTAACATGTGTCTCAGCATCTCTGAGACCTCCTCTGCTCCATTGTGTTTCATCTCCTCTTCACCTGGACACAGTCAGTCCTGGTGTGTGTGGAGACTGTTGTGTTGTTATTCTATGTGGAGGACCAGAGAGACATGAGACCAGAGACACACTGTGTGTGTGTGTGTGTGGACACCCACATGGATAACACACTGGTTCTGAGACTACGTGAACTGGAGTTTAGTGAGACACAAGATTCTTCACTCAAGCCACTAACGATGGTAAGCGGGCCTAGTGACTATAAACGATAAATCACTGCAACGGTTTGGATGGACAAGAAGGCAGAATGTACGTAAATCATTTGGTGTTGTCAAGAAAACATGTCGGCACGACTGAAGTTAGCAGCTAGCTCACCCCATGATGGTCAAATGGAGGCTCTAATAACATAGTGTATGAAAAGGTATGAACACTCACATACAGGTGTTCGATGACGTTGATGTCGTAAGTCAGAACGCTGGTGTTGTTCTTGTTCTTATTCTTATACTTCAACTTCTTGTTTTGCTTGTTTTTCTTCTACTACTACTACTGCTGCTGCCGGGGCTATTTTACCGATTTTCTTCTTCTACAGTTTCTATTTGACCAAATTTCTGTTACTGATTTCTTCTTCTACTGGTTGTCTTCTTCTACGGATTTATTCTTCTACGGGTTTTCTTCTTCTACTGATTTCTTTTTCTACGGGTTTTCTTCTTCTACTAATTTTCCTATACTACTGCCTTTCTTCTTCGTTTGCTTTGTCCTGTTTTTTATTTCATTTTATTTTATGGCCAATTCCCACAACACGGAGTATTATCAGCCCCTATTGTTCTTTGAAATCCG
>OMLC01056375.1:0-31677 GCA_900302585.1 Regalecus glesne
GTTTAGGTTATAATAGCCACATATCTCCTTACTGATGGATGGCAAAGGGACAAACAGACTGACATGGGTGGGTTGAGCTTTTCTGATTCTGCTAGCCCTCTTGTGTGGACAGCCAGCAGACACTGTATCCAGGTTTGTGAGCACTGTTCTCACAATCCTCTGTGCTGCTTTTACCTTCTGGAACAAGTCCTTCTGGTTTTTGGTAGTACAACTGGTGTACCAAACCATGGCACAGTAGCAGAGGATATTCTCTATGGTGCCTCTGTTAAAGCTCTGAGTTTTCTTGGGAAGAAATGCCTCTGTTGAGCGTCCCTCACCAGGTTAGAGCTATTAAGGTACCATGAGAGATCTTTTATTTTATCGATTCCCAAGAATTGATGTCATTGACCCTCTCCACCTGCTCACCGTTTAAGTGGAGAGGGAGCCGTGTAGTCTTCCTGTAACTGGAAAGAAGGGGCGGCATAGCTCAGTGGGTAGAGCGGTCGTCTGGCAATCGGGAGGTTGCAGGTTCGATCCGCGGTCCTGCATACAGCATGTCGAGGTGTCCATGAGCAAGACACTTAACCCTTAACTGCTCCCCGAGCGCCATATGTTGGCAGCTCACTGCTCCTATACAATAGGTTGGGTCAAATATGAAGAGAAATCCAAATTTCCCCTTGTGGGACTGATAAGGGAATCCTTTAAAATTCCTGGAAAGAAAATTAGCACGGCTATAGAAGGCACGATGATCAAGCATAAAATAAGCAAGTTGGTATGAAATTTCAAATCTGTGGTGTATTTAATGGCTTCATAGATCACTGCTGTCTAAAATGCTGCCTCTGCTTTTTTCTCTTAACAGGGACATTATAATGACCTCCACTGTTGTGGGTTGATGTTTTGACTCTGAACTTCCCTCTAGTGGATGTATTGCTTAATTCCCCTTGTTAACATAAAGGGCGCTTGGAAGCCTGCTGACAGTGACAGTTACATCGTTTGAAATGAGCGTATTTATTTTCCCATGTAAAGGAAGCATAGATGAGCCTTAAGACCAGCAGTTGAGGTTTTGGACATGATCCAGTGTTGTTGTGTGATGTAATATAGGTCTGGGTTGTTTAGAGGCATAAGCACAAACCATTATGTGATCCATTAAGTGGATTTTTGCTGTTGTTACTTGAGTTGGGGCCATATTACCTGAATGGTAGAGTGCATGCTTTGAGAAATGATGAGGGAGACTGGTGAGCTCGATCCCACCGCAGGGCATCCAGGCTTAATGCTCAATCTAAGTCCATGTCCACCCCTATAATGTGGGGACTAACCATGTAAAAATGGCCCTCTCCTGTTGTTTTGCTCGAGTTGTACAAAAAAACATTCCAAAAGTGAATTGTTTTCTGTCTTTTTGTATAACCTGCATGGTGAGATTTTCTCTGTATGAATTGAAATGTTGTTGACGGTATTAACTGCGTACTAACAGTAGAATGTTTTTCACAGTAACTCTGCAATTAACCGTCCATGTATACATGTGCATGTGAAGCAACGCACTAGAACATAAGGGTTCCCTGCAAACCACTGTGTAATTCAAACCTTGGGAAAAGTCATCTTTTATGTTCACCTTACCCATGAAAGAGTAGCAAAGGGAGAAAGGAAGAAATTACAAATAGCCCCCCCATTAGGGAGAGCACTGGATTTTCAGCAGTCGTTTACAGCGAGGTTTACCCGGGTTCTGTATTTTGGATTGTTGTCAACACAAAAGCCCAGGAGACTTGGAACGGATGAGATAAAGAGCAGGATGGGACTTGTGTTAAAGGGGAAATCAAGGCAATGCTAAAAAGAAAGGATTGGGAGGAGATGGACTGAGAGACAAGGAAATAAAGGGACGGAGCATATATGAGATTGAAACTTTGCCTTTGAGCATGCAAGCGAGAGGATGAGGTAAAGTTAGAGGAAGATACAGAACATGGCTAAGACAATAGGGTTCAATAGAAATGAATAAAGAGGCAGCACATCAGCGCAAAAAGAAAAAGCCAGAGTACATGTGAAAATCATCCTCCCAGTCAAGCATTAGAAGATAGCATTGTCAGTGATCCGCTAGGTTTATGTTTTGAGACTGTGCAGGGTGACAGGGAGGAAAGATCAATTTGCTCAAGGAGGAGGATGGGACAAATGCAAATGGAGGAGGAAGGAAGACAGGCAGAAAGTCTAACAGACTACCAAACTGAGAAGACAAAGAAAGTGAGCATTAGGGAATAGGAAAGAGAGAATAGACTTTGAATCATAATCCTATTTAATAAAACAGATCTCAGAACGAGAGAGAGGGAGAGAGAGAGAGAGAGATTTCTGAGATGGGCTGCAAACACATTGAACAACTCACCAGATCCAACAACTATACACACATGTGCTCACAACTCTAGCGGTGCAGACGCCCACATCCCCAAAATTACAGAACTAAATGAAATATATGTAAGATCTACAGTGCTGGCAGCCAACACAAGAGGCATTAACAATGAACAACAGGTAGTTTGCCCTTGTTCTCCTCTTAAAGGTGCCATCATCATTTGAGATAAAAATCCCTTCGTTCCACACTGAAGTGAAAAGACCATCATTTAAAACATTGTCCAGACAAATTGTCAGGTATTGGTAGAATTTTGTCAATACAGGACTCCAGTTGACTCTCATATTAGGTTATTTTAAGAGCAAGATATTGTGCCAAGGTCAGGATTGACATTTGTTTATTATTCTCTATCTGCTAAGGCTAATTTGAGCTTGGCTGGGAGCGGTGTTACATGGAGGAGGCCAGGGTCATGATGTCTGCAGCCTTACCATGACATTGCACAAAAAGTTGCCATTTTGTGGAAACCTATTCACATCCACACTGTTAGCTAAGCAGATATAAGCGCTCATCTGTTAGCCTGTTTGTAATTTTTGTTAGTCTAACGGACAGATTTGTGTTATACTTGGACAAGAGATGTTTGGATTAATGCTTTTTTCCCTACCCTACTTGCCAGGGTTTTACTACAGAAAACATGATAATTTGAAAGCCTCTTAACACCCCCATTCCCTGCTCAAAGATAGGGAAGAGACTGAGCGCAGTGAGAGCGCAGCAACATTTTGATTTGAACATTTCTATGAATTCTTTGAAAACCTTATTTGCCATAATAGAAATTTCACTCTTTCATATCTTCATAACTGAAACGCATGTCTTTATCAATGCTGTCCGTTTTACAAGCGTAAAATCAAATACCATTGAGAACCAAAGTTTGAAGAGTCCTCCTCCTCAGGCCAGCTCACATGTTTGCTTTTGTTTTACCTTGATTTTCATTTTACAGAATACATTGGCCCAAGGATGATGCTTTCCAAGATGCCTTGGTTAATCGGAGAACTTTCAAAACGCATTTAATTTATTGACATTGAAAATACATGAATACGCATTTCAGGAAATTCTCCAAAAGGGCAATTCTCCTGCATCGCCTGATTCACCTTTGTCAGACAGAGATTTTGACCGCCGTGCCATGTTTCTCTGCTACAGGCAGATGAGTATTTAAAACACCCTTTTGCCTCCCTAGTCCAGCACTTCTTGCCACTGAAGACATAACCATGTGTCCTGCCTACTAACAAAAATCTAGGTATCATGTCGAGGATGTCCACAGCCCCATGACATTCTGAGTTTCTGCAGATGTCTGCACCACAAGGAACTTGGAGACCTCGATTCTGTTTGGCATCACCAAGTAGCCCGTCGGTGTCCAGCAGTGCTCCTTGCACTTCCCGGATAAATCTTTTCGGCAGCATTAGTAAGGTAAGTCAAGTCTGTCTTGCAAGCACTTCTGGAATCTGCTCAACCCAGACAATATATGCTCTAACATTAAGCTCTATGCTACACCCAATACCTGCATATGCCTCAGAGGACACTGGTTCATCAGGACAGATGTTATGAATTGAAAGAGCTGTAGTATTGCTTCAATCCCTACAGTCAAACCGATAGTCAGTAATACTGCCTGTTCTGGCAGATATTAGTATTAACAAGATGCTTCCAGTGCAGCCAGTATGGTTCCAACACATGTTCCAGATCAACATCTCATATCACTCCCTTTCTAGACATGCCTGAGTAGCCCTCATCCAGTGATGCCTAGAACTAAAGGAGTCCACTGACATGTTCTAGATCTCTACCTGGAAGCTGCTAGGGGGAAATGTGATAAGAACTAGGTGATGCCACTGGAAGAAAGCTGTCACGTTGGTGATTATCTCCACCATCCTCCTGTATGATCCTTAAGAGAGCAGCCTCCTCTACTTAGCCACCATAGCTTCAATTGCTTGTGATATACCTTCCAATTTATTAGGTAGTAGCCCAACCCTGAGAGCCCAAGTATATTTCTAAGTAATTTAAAATCTGTCTCCTTCCACCATAGTTCAGTTGGTGTCAGAGGAGAAACTCCTCTCCAAGCCCCACACTCTTGTCCTAGTTTACTCCACCAGCTGAGCCTCATTGTGCCCCTATGTGCTGTTAAATCATTTGCACTGGCACATAAAAATTGCTTTATTTTGGCCCTAATTCAGTGACACAAGCTGCAAATTCATATTAAGAAGACACAGCAGCTCCATAACCAATGTGTAGAGTTGACCTGGCTCTGGCATACACCTTGACTAAGAGATACTAGTCTGCTCAGTCCACCCACCTTTATCAAAAATGAAGCTCTAAGTGATATTCCATTATCTAACAATATACAGCCCTATCCCAAAATCTGAGGGCACTCTAAAATAAAAGAGAACTGAGTAAAGAGGAGAGGAAGCACACAAATTGAATATGGAGGAAGGTGTGTGAGATTGAGGTTTATAAAAGGATTAAAATTCGAGGTAAAGCAAAATCGAAAGAATGGAAAGAATGGGGCTAGGGTAGTTTTGAAATTTAAATGGCAGACACTGTGATACAAGGAATGAAATGGAGACAGGGAGACGAAGTAGGTGAAAAAGCTTTTGTTTTTGCTTTTATGTGGGATATCGACTTGATAGGAAGGAAAACCAACTGCTTTGGTGAAGACTTATTCTTTTCTAGCAGTAATTTGAGATGGGATGAAAGCAGGATGTTACATTTCACTAGACAAATAAATTGGTTCTGCACAATCAAATGTGGCATTTAGAAAAAGAGCCATTTGGACTTGAACACCTGCCCTGTTAAGGGTGGTGAAGGGAACCATCACCCTTTGCCCTGACATTCAAGCATCTATGAACAAATCTTAGCCTATTTCACCACATACATTTTCTAATGAAGGGGATGGCATAGTTCAGGAGGTAGGGTGGCCATCTAGTAATCAGATGATTAGTGGCTCGATCCCTGGTTCCTTCAGGATGCATGTCGAAGTGTCCTACAGCAAGACACTGAACCCCTAACTTTGCAAGCCCTGTGATGGACTGGCATCCTCTCCAGGGTG
This sequence comes from Regalecus glesne, assembly GCA_900302585.1. Classification (NCBI taxonomy): domain Eukaryota; kingdom Metazoa; phylum Chordata; class Actinopteri; order Lampriformes; family Regalecidae; genus Regalecus; species Regalecus glesne. The sequence goes on from OMLC01056375.1 coordinate 5,400, forward strand.
TTTCCCTGCCTTTTGCCCAATGAGCACTGGGATGAGCTCCAGTATGACTCTGACCCAAATTTGGATAAGCGGTTGATGATGGATGGATGGATGGATGGATGGATGGATGGGACATCTTCCAATAAAACTCTGGTGGCCAGGAATGCAAGACTGTGGTCATACTGGGCAGTTTACAGGCATGGGGCTATGTAAATCCTCCTTTTCAAATTCTCCCACAGATGATTGTTATAGCTAACTCACTGAATTTTTTCACTTACTAGATTAACTTTCAGTTTGAAACATTAATACCCCCCTTATTTACATTGCTTTTATACATTATGCCTTAGATTTTATGGCTGTCTGATTGTGTTTTCCACTTTGCTGCTGTAACACTGTATTTTCCCCTGTTGGACTAATAAAGGAATATCTTATCTTAAATCAACCCCTGACTTCAGGAATCTATATCTAGTTGGACAGTAACTTAAGGAAAGCAGCAGCCTGCTATGATGTGAATGAGGCTCTGATTTAGGATCCCCCCCTCTCCCATTCTTAAAGGGCTTCTGTCTCTCCCCAACTACTCTTTTTATTTAGATGTCACATCTGAAACAAACTCAAGCTGAAAGCACAGTATTTGAAAATGTATCTCCAAGTTAGACGAGGTGAGCAGTCAAGTGAACAAAAAGCGTAAGAGACAGACATGTGATGACAGAACTTGGACAAGAGAGGAGGAATTTGATAATAAAAAGTGGGAAACATAACGAGTACAGTGAGAAAGAGAGAGTGACAGATGAAGGGAAAAGTAGAGACGGGGATAGAGTGCAAGAGAACAACAAAGCCAGAGAGAAGGAGGGGGAGAGTAAGATCTGATCAACATTCAGGCGGAATGGCCTCATAAAAATATTCCAGCCAATGAAGAATGCACTCAGCTTGGAATTTATTCATAGATGTATTTATAATGCATGCTCACAGAATGAATGGCTTCTCATGTGTTGGGGTGGAGTGTGTGGTTGTGTATGTGTATGTGTATCAATGTGTGTGTAAGTATGTGTGAGTTCTTCCCCTGCTCAGTCCGATTGGATAGGACTAGTGCTGATTGATGATAGACCGTTTGTCATAATGACTCTGGTGTGGATTCACCTTGAGAGACATTTGGTTTCTCACTACCTGTCTGATATAGCTGCATCAACTATTAGCCCACAGCTGCTTTGTGCTTACTTGGATTTGTTTTCATGTCTGTGTGTTTTCCTTTTATGTGTGCACTCATGTGGTATATGTGTTTGTCTATAGTGGCAAGTCTGTTGCCACTAAGGGGTTTGGATGGAGGCATGGAGGCAAATTATGTCAGTAACAGTTATATTTATTACAACGCAGACATACAGACCATACACAGAGTAGACGGAGAAGAAGAAGAAGCTTTATTCATTTGTCATTTTGTGTGTGTGTTTGTATGTATGTGTTTGTGTGTGTGTGCATACACGCACACAAAACAATATTTGTTCTTTACATTTAACCCATCTTATTGTATCGGAGCAGTGAGCAGCTAAAGCACCCAGGGACCAACTTCAGTTATTTTTCTTATTGCCATAGTGACACAGGCTGGAGTCTTAACATGCATGGGAGGAAATCGGAGCACCTGGAGGAAACCCACACAGACATGGGAAGAACACAAAACTCCAAGATTCCACACAGATTTGGCTGGCCCAGAGAGCTTTCCTGACTCTTCACCTGCACACTTTGCACCCATTGGCATTGCTTGGGCGTCGGGTATGGTAAAGCGAAATTTCTTAGGATTCTCATAAAATTAGATTTACCCAACAGCTAGACTGCCACTTACTACTTAAGCCCTTGTCTTGCTAAAATATGACTCAATGATTCAACTGAGAATTTGACTCAAAACTGCAGTCAGAATTCTTATTTGGACTGTACGTCGTGACTGGTGTCATCAGCTTCAAAAACTTTTTCTGGTCCTTCCTTGGAGGCCGTAGTGGCTCAGTGGTAGAGCACTGCTTCGTCCTTCCTCGTCAGATGTAGTGTGTTCTAATCCACAGCGGGCCTTCAGGAAAACGGCATCCGGCCTTAATCCCCTATACTTGGTAAATGGGGGGCATTTAATGTAAAGTGCTTTGACTTGTCACTAGACTATATAAGAATAAGCCCATTTGTCATTTTACCATTTTAACAAAAGAAAACTCGGCATACTTTTTGACTGATTTGTCTTCCTTAATTTCTTGTCTCATGTGATTGTTAATGTTTCTCTCCATTCTTTTAGCAGCTTCAGCATACAAGAATCCCTTTTCTGCTGTCAACGTATTCACTTTTTCTACCTTAATTCTTTTTGGATTCTGTGATGACCCTAAATCACGATTTCCCTTGCAGTGCAGGCATTCTGCTTTGCCCATTTTGCAATTTTCCACATTGCAGCTGTCCTCCCCACATCACCCACATTTTCTGAATGATCACATATTACTGCAGCAGTCCATATTCTTGACAGAAAAAACATCCGATGGGAGCTCTCTCATATGGCCTCACCCTATAATTCACATAATCAAGGTACACTCTTTCTGCCAATTCTCCTTCAAAGGTCAAAAACACAGAATTGCTGTCCTTTTCCATAATCTAGGCATTCTTATTGGTCACTACACGCATGCAACATCCCAAAATGACTCGGCCTGAACGGACAGTGGCTTACAACTAATCACTCTCTTCTGTGTTTTTAATATCAGTGGGAAGTCACACAGAGATAACTTCTAACTATCTCAATCTTAAGGGCTCTATTTTGCAGATGCTTTGAGATGCAATCAGTGATAACCATTCCACTTCAAATTATTCTGATCAATCGTACATCTCTTAAGTTTTCCCCAACAAACTTTAAGACCTCAAGTGGGCCCTTGAAAATCCCGTCTTCATTTGTCACAGCTATCATCCCAACAAGATACTTTTGTTCCCAATGACTGACTAGAGTCTCTTGAGCAATTCAATACATTCCTTCTCCATCTTTCAAAGCCTCTCCTGTCCTCATTTTCATTGTGAATCCTGCCCTTGTGTAACATCCCTTGGACTTTACATGACTCCCCCTACCTCCCCAGTGGTGGCTGAACAGGGGGGATAAAAACTCTGCAGTCAAGACAACCCAGCTCAGGTATGTCCCCCTTATTGGTGGTACTAACAAACCCCACACCTATATAAGAGATAAGATATTCATTTATTAGTCCCACAGGGGAAAATTGTGTGTGTGTGGGGGGCACGGTAGTTCAGTGGTTAAACCACTCCCTTGGGGAACTGACGAGCCAGGGGCAGCAAGTTCTAACCCACCACAGGGCGTCAAGAAGGGCATCGGCGTTAATCTCCCTAAGCTCCATCTAAATCTGTCTCCACTCCCACAACATGGGGACGAAATGTGACATAAAATGGGCTGTCATTTGTGTGCGTGTGAAGTTTTTTTCTTTTCTCTTTTAGAAAAAGAGATAGATGGTAAAAGTAAGATAGATTGTGATGAGTGCTCCAGACTGCAAGCAGGATTGAATAATGGAGTTTATGCTTGAGTGAGGGGAGAACAAAGAGATGGATGGATGGATGGATGGACAGAGACAGATTGATAGATTGGGAGATGATACATGCATGAACTGAACCCGTGTGCGGTTATTTGGAGGATTAACAACCATTTCTTATCACTAAGAGTTTGAACAGGTTCAGAATAGTTGAAGAAAAAAGTTCCTTACTGTGTATTATGGAGTGTTATTCACTCAAATCTTAAAATTAGTAGTGTCCTCAGTGCTCCAAGTTTCTTTCAGCCCCGTCCATGTAATATTTATTGAGGTGTCCGTTCTAAATGTGTGTGTGCACATGTTGGTTTAATAACAACAATAAACATATCGATTAATCATAGCTAAAGTCACCTGTGTCACTGTCACAGACAAGATGATGCAGTGGAAAATTGTGTTCCCATTTTGTCCTCTAGGTGTCCCCATACGGATCTTGCTGGCCTATCGTCTATGATTGGGAAAACCTCTACGCAGACCGGCAGCTCTCGTTGACTGTTTACAAAGTTAACCAGGAACTAATGCGGACAGCCGCTTCAGTCGGTAAGTTTACCGCATGTATTTACACGTGTGATACGAAAGACGTCGTGTCAAAGCCGACGTCAGTCTTGTCCAAATATTTTCATTTGATGTGAAAAATACTTTTCATACCGTACAGTTTGGCCGCTTAAGCAACGACATGAGAGGGAATCGTTGCAATCTTCTGTTGGTCAAATCACGTGTACATGAGAATGTATTTCGTATCCAGGTTGCTGTTGCTTTCAAATTGGACAATCTTTCAAACATAGAGCTGAAGTGAAAATATAACAATATTGTAGCAGCTAATGCAAATTTGATTTCCTTATTGAAATTTTAAGGGTGGATACTATGAAAAGCGCGTTGAGTGCTCGTTAGACAGGAAAAGCGCTTTATAAAAATATGTCAATTCACTATTTGTCAGAGTCCGTTTGCCAATGTATTGTAATGTTTATTTATCAGGCTCATTTGGTGTGATTGGGTGTTGAACGTTAAACCCTGGACAACATTGTAATTTAAAATAAAACGAGGAAGAAAGTGAGGAATTAAGAGTTGATTTAGTGTGTGTGTTTGTGTGCGTCTTTGCACGAGTTGCGGTTTTCTTAGCAAGACACTTATCCATCCATCCATTGTCAAAAGCTTATCCGAGGTCGGGAGCCTATCTCAGCGCTCATTGGGCGAAAAGCACACTTTTGAAAATGGATTGCATGTTTACCGATTGCTGCTCCACATTAATACAAATCTCAATTCAATGGAATAGACATGAGTACCTCTCACATATGTAGAATTATTATATCATTGTAAGGATATTTACTCTCATTTCAAGACCAAGTTTCATTGAAAGGCATTGGTATTTATCCTCTTTGGATATGATAAAATAGTTAAGTAAATGTAGCCACATATTTATGTCATGTGGTTTGAAAATCTACCCATTTCAGAAAGCCTTAAGTCATTGTTAGTATTATTTCAAATAGTTTAGTTGCCTTCCACACTTATGAAATTTGGCAAATTACTTATCAAGGCGTGAAGCATAGGAAAATATATAATTCTTGTAAAGATATATTCTACTAAAAGCCTTACACATTTTTTAATTGTATCATGATTTCAGAAAGAACCCAAACATAATACCAATGAAAAAATATTTTATTATAAAAGTAAAATAATTCTTAAGTTCATAAATGTAACATTTGGGGATTTGTAAAGAAAAATGATAATCTTAGGTTAATTGTATTATTGGTCAGCTTGATAAGCTGGTGTATGAAACTGCCTGCTACTGTACCACTGTTGGATAACTCCTTGAAATAATGCTTTTTAGTCTCAGGCTTTTACCGGAATAAATTCTCTGGGGGTCAAAGTTTAACCGCTTTGTCTAATTTAGGTGGTGTAGTTGAGTGGGCGTGTAAAGTTTGGGTTTATTGTTGAAGGGATGGGAGCAGGAATAAGCAAACGCCTTCACCGAACGTCTTCTCCGTTTAGTTAAGGTAAATTTACTCTCAAGAAAAGAGATTTAAAATTTAATCCTCCATTTTCTCATTCTTTGTTTTTGGCTCTGGTTTGCATGATAATAGCAATTGATGCTTTCAGTCTTTTGTATGGATAATCTTTAAAATTTCAGTTTGAATTAATGTGAAGACACGAATGTAGATGTTGAACTGATGAACTTTTAGGACAGGATTAAAATGAAGGGTTGTAATTTTAATAATCAGTTCTCATATGTCTAGAATATTTTTCAGAGAATGATTTTTCTCTTCTTTCTGTCTTAAAGTGCTCAGCACTTTAGTGAGCAGAAGTATATTTTTTATTCACCAGCACATGGTATTTATGTGGACATTTATATTGAAATTTAAAATTAACATATTGAGGGGACTTGTCCACTCTTGGAATCAAATATTTGTTTATACCTATGAGAGAGGTCTGTTTTTTTGTCATAATTAGTTCCCATGTTTTGGGGCTGGACATGGACCTAGATGGAGTATGAGGTATTGAGACTGGAAGCCCTTCCTGATGCCCTGCGGTGGGATCAAACCCACAGCGCCTGACTTGTCATCTCCTGATGCATGTGCTCTACCACTGAGCTACTGCAGCTCTCACGTTTATAGTTATTTTAAATTAGATTTATCCTCTGAGGAATAAAAAAGGTCATTGGACATTCTAACCTTTTGCTTGTCTCGAGATTGGTACCCTGTGCTACAGTTTTCTTTAGTGCATTACCCTTTCTGAGAGTTTCAGAATGGTTGCAGTGAAGTGGTGCATAGACAACCTCATTAAAACTCAAACTGTCATAGGTAGTTTTTTCTTGCAGTTTTTTACTTGTTATTGAACATGAAGTACAACTCAGTCTCTCAACCCAAACACTACAACTGTGCATATTTGAGTTGCGACACAGGAGAAGGTGGCATCTGAAGTGTCTTAAAACAGTGGGACCGTTCTTTTCTTTCTGCAAACCAAACTGATTTCATGGGATGTTAAGTTTTAATTGCATCGGTTCATTTAACCATGTATATGTTTTGGCTCTCAGCCACTGGGTCTTAACTATTTTATTCCACCCAGCTCTTGTTAAATTGACTTGAGGGACTTGCAGCAACATATCCGGTGGCAGTTTCAAAGGTTCAAATATGCATCATGTACATTTTTCATGCGTTTCTATGTCTATTTCATGTTTAAGAGGAAAACGATTAGATCAGAGGAATGGTTAAGGGAAACTTGGTTGAAAGGTAAACTAGATAGACTAGACTAGACTTCATGTTATGAGGTAAAACAATACTTTAAAATAAAGTGAAAGACAGAGTGGGAAGGCAGAGGGGGGATATATAGTGGTTGGGAATATAAAAGTAAAGAAGGAAAAAGCTTTCAGAATAGTGACAATGACTCCTCCTCTGTTTCAGTGTAGTAAGCCCACTTAACACAGGGGATCTACAGGCAGCGGTCATGGATGAAGAGTTGACACCTTTGGACTGTCTGCTACCCTCAGGTACTGGGTAATTTCAAAAACACATCCACTCTCCTTAAGCCAAGAATGCATGCACATGAAAACCCACTAACTCCTACACACACACACACACACACACACACACACACACACACACACACACACACTGTAATTTTAAAGACCAACTAAAACCCACAAATCTACACACAATACAATTCAACACCAATGTGCTTCCACTGCCATGGACACACGTGCGCACACATGTGCACACACACACAAGTGCGCAACCTTACAGGGGTGGTCCGCTGTACACAAACAAGACATTAATTTACATACCAATTTAGCCCTTTACTTCTTCAAGTCTTTTGCTTTTGTATTGACGTGTACAGACACAGGGCAGCACACTTAAAAGACACACGGTCACTCAACCTATCCCACAAGCATACATTATACATGCACAATACTCAATGCATATAAATCTACACATGATCACACCCAAACATGCAATCAATATAAAATTAAATAAAATCAGATAGACTTGCTAAATCTCATGTGTGGTTCTAAATGTACTGGGTTCAAAGGCCTGGACTAAAATGAACAGATCCATGGAGACTTTATAGGAACATCCAGTCGCACATACAGACAAATGGGCCCTGGAAAGCTGACATCCCCATGGAAATCAGTAACCAATGTATGATCCTTATGGGCAAAAATCTTTAAGGAACCGAAAGTGTATGTGTGTGTGTGTGTGTGTGTGTGTGTGTGTGTGTGTGTGTGTGTGTGTGTATGAATTTCCATATGCTTAAACCATAAAGGATAGTAAAATAACTGTATTTTAGGGAACGTTAACATGAACCAAAGTAGAAAGAGGGCAGAGCTAGCCAAAAAAAACCTAAGTTGTCAAAAGGGAGACAATGATGAACTAAAGTTGAGGGAGAGAAAGGGAGGAAGATGTTGAGAGGAGATAGGTTGAAACATAGGAGACGTAGACACAGAAAACAGAGAGGGGGGAACAAGGATTCATAAGCAATGCCTGTTACCCCACGGAGTCAGACGCAGAATGACGAGGTAGGGGGTTTGAGAGAAGAAAAGAGATTATCTTTTTAACTTCCCGAACTTTTACGTGACAATCCACTGGGAATGAACTCCCGTCTGGTATTTGTTTTGAAAGTTAACATCTTCAACATTAACTTGATCAAATGCATGCCTTGGCTTTTTCATTTAAAATGCTTTTACAACCAAGGTTCTATTTTTGAAAAACGTTCTGTGCTAAAAGAGAAGCTGTTCAGAATGGTGTTATAGGTTTAGCTGTATGACAGGTTAATGCTTATAAGGTTAATATCTAAGAACCATTCTAATGGAGGATCTTTATGCCAGTTTAGATTTATGTGCTATTTTTAGCTCACAAAGTGAGATATCTACAAAAACCTGTAAACACACACACACGCACTTTCATTTTGTGCAGGCACACTGATGATGTAAGAGGATAAAGCCTGGGCTTGGTAAGGACGCTGTCTGGTCCAGTGGCAAACCGGGCATCTACAACAGGTTTACGTGGCAGGAGGCAAAAAAAATTGTCCAGAGACCACAATGGGTAATTCAGCCCAAAACCCATCCCTTCTGGTATCAATTTTGCACCTTTAACATAGAAGAGCTGGATGTAGCATTCTTGCAGCCAAAATGGATGAATGTGAAAGAAGACACCCGCTGCTTTAGATCATGAAATCAAAAATATGCGGTATATTCTGAAATCTCTGCAATACAGGTCAAGTGACTGACAGTGTGAATTGTGATTTCAATGGAAATCTGCAGACACAAACATGTCAGAAGCAGTTGTGACAGAGTGAAAACTTGCCCAGACCCATCTTTGTTTGTCTGTAATGGCAGGATAATCCCCCCGTGAACAACAGGAGGAAATCACAGCAGAGCATAAATAGCAACACACAGGCACTAGTTTGTGTGCCATGTTGGAGGACCAGCTGGACAGAAGCAAAAGAAGCAACAGGCTTTGGCAAGCGTGTAGTGTTTTTCATCCTCAAACTCTGGATGGCAAACAGAGGTATTTGCTGCATCCCTGACCTGATGCTAAGCATCCACAGGACACTGATAGACAGAGCTGGACTGGGTAATTAGGAATTAGTCAAAGGAAGCTATGGAAAGCAGCATGTCAAATAAAACCAGGCACACTTGCTACCAAGTACAATTATATGGCAACCAATAAATGTCAATATTTCAACTAAAATTGATAAATGCTTTTAAATAATCATATTTCTCAAAACCCTGGAAATTATTGGGCTACAGTATATCAGCTACTCTGATAATTTCATTTTGTCGGCCCTTGAGCAAGCATGTCCAACCATATTCTCTAGCTGTTGCAAAACATCTGAATTCATACATGTCTACTTCCTGTCTGTCATGTAAAAATGTTGATAAATTGAAGGGCTGAAAAAAAATCTAGGTGCCATAACTGGCTTCTGCTTGCCACAAGCTCAACCTTAACCTCTATATTGATAGCCAAATATCAATAGGACCATTTAGATGACCCAATGTTGTGATTTAGCTTCTAAGGCCAGAGTCATAAATTTATTGTTTTATGATCAGGTTACTTATTTGCATGTAAACATGGTCACTGGGCCTCAAAAATACACATTAAGCCCTCTACACCAAACCACCAATATTGTTTTTCCCCTTATCAGTCCCACAAAGGGAAATTTGTAATTCTCTGCATTTGACCCATCCTATTGCATAAGAACAGAGAGCAGCCAACATTTGGTGCCCAGAGAGTAATCAGGGGTTCAGTATCTTACTCAAGTATACCTCAACATACTTTCTGTAGGACTGGGGATCACACCTGCAGCCTTCCGATCACCAGACAACTGCTCTACCCACTGAGCTATGCTGCCTCTACAAATGTATACTATTTTTCTATTATTTATTGATAGAAACTTTAAAAGTGTAATCCAAAACAGTATGGATCAAAGTTTGCAAAACTACATAAATGTCCATCCAGCTATGTGAGCTAGCACACAATCTTTTAATAGACATACTAAGAGAGCGAAAAAAGAAACCCAACAGCAAACTTTTCACAATGTAAACTAATGGGTTAAGAATCTGGACACAAATCAATATATGGATCAAGACCTGCTAAAGGGAGCATTTGTTTTGAATAGACTACCTCCCTTTGAAAATCCTACCCATAGGACTTGAGAAGAGAGAGAGAGAGAAAGAGAGAGCGAGACAGAGAAAGAGAGAGAGACAGAGAGGAGAGAGAGAGAGAGAGAGAGAGACTAAATCATACTCCTGAACACCCACAGACAATCGGGGACTGGTGGGCACGTGCACTCACAGAGCCTCTTGTCCAATCATGTCCAGAGGCAATCAACCTTGGCAAATGTTGAAACAATTGAAACAGTAAGCTTTTTATTTACCAAAGGTCTAGTTCTACCAGAACAGTCACTTTAAAAAGGTGCATTTAAATCTGATTCAGACTACATCAACCTTTATATAATAAAAACAAATCTCTTCAAGACAAGCTATTCATTTTTCACACACACCCAAAAAAGGCAATGAATCCAAGCACAATTTTACACAATACTGGGAGTGGATTGTACTGTTCTCATACAAAACCTGCAATCGAAGAAAGATTACTTCAATTTAATAGCTGTGACCATTTCATGATGCAGAGCAAAATTTCCATAGCACTTTTTCAAATAAATATCATGTCAGTAACATTGCACAACCTGGCCCTGCACATCTTTTCCATTCATTGCTACAGTCACACTTTAAGCTCATTGAAAGTACAGAATATTACATTACAGGCATTTAGCAGACGCTCTTAGCCAGAGTGACGTACAAGTGCATAGAGTCAAGGTACAACGGATACTGGAGCAACACTAGACACTAGATAACAATCCTAGTCCCATCATAAGACTCCGACGCAACATCAACTAAGAAACACAAACCTAAAATAAACTAACAAGATTTCATGTGCCTAAACCAAGTACATCAAAATCAAGAGAAGGAATAGGGCTAAAACTAGGAGTTAGAGCTAGGACCGGATGGGGAGGAGGAAAGGTACAGGCGGAAGAAATTAGTTTTTAATCTGCTCTTGAAGATTGTCAGGGTTTCTGTTGTTCTGACTGCCATGACACACTGAACCTATATGCATGAATACAGAGCTTTATTTCTACTCTGAGAAAAGACCGCTCCATTGCGATCAAGACCCTGTGCCCTTGTACTATGTTAGCATGCACTGAAAAACTGTCGAGCTGAAAGTCTTTTCACATGATGGAGCATTCTGAGCAGATTTAAAGCACGTTCTCATTGCATCAAAAAAAGTAATTCTATCACGATAAACATGTAACAACATTAACGATCTTAGATTTTATTAGAATAAGAACAAGAGCTCCTTCTTTAACCTAATTAATATATGTGATTTATGCATGCCATGTTCTCTGAAAGGTTCATATCCTTGTTTCAGTGACTCATACGGGTTCAAGTCAGTGATCAGGTCACTACATGCTGAACCCACTTTAAGAAATAGAGACTGAAAGTTCAATCTACTCGCAAAAAGACAAAAGGCAACGTGATTTTTATCTTCTCCTTTCTATCCCTGCCTCCTCCCTACTTGTGAATGCCCAGCTGGTTGGGGCAGTGTGATTCCTCACTGGTGACTCACTGCATACTAATGACAGGAGGAAAAGAAGAGCCCTCTTCCTCTGCCCACATAATACTCAATCTGTCCTGAGAGGATTAACCCAAGATCTATGCACTCAGATAGAAGCTCCTCATGACTGGCTGAGGTTCAACTGATACAAGGTGGGTAATTGGTAGGAAGGGAAGGTGTGAATAGAAATCATTCATAGAGGTTTCCTGTATGATTTAAGGCTTCCTTTATACCTTTCAATTACGTAACTACTTTCAGTAAACTGTACATGTCTGCAGGTAAACTCCAGTCATACAGTATTGGAACCTATGATGGCCCTTTGTCATATGGGAAGAATATATACTTTCCTACTATTCCTGGATTACAAAGTTCTCATTCTTTCTTTTATGCAGCCCTAAATCACAATTCAGTCCCAGAGCACTTTGAAATTACATTGAATGGTATAAATGGACTAATTTACATAGCGCTTTTTAATCTAGAGACCACTCAAGGCACTATACAATGTATCCTCACATTTACCAAACGTGGGGAATAAAATCCAGATGCCCTTTCCTGATACCCCGTGGTGGGATCAATCCAACCATCCCCAACTTTGACGTGTGCTAACAGTCTTTCCCATAGTGCTTACATGTACCAGAATGCATTGTGTTCTAGACTGTATTTATTTTGTATCGATAAATGAACATCATGACAAGTTAGTTGATGGCCAGAGATTTTTTTACAAATAATAATAATAATAATAACAACAATAAGTCACTGCTGCACCAAAGAGGCAGAGATGATGGGGAAGAACTGCAGGTCCTTTTCATCTGCTATCCCTATTGTAGATAGATGGATAATAGGTGGAAAATGGGTGAATTTTCCCTTTAATAGAAATGTATTTTGATGAGAATCTTTGAGATTGCCACTTTCATGATGACATAAGTTATATTGAAACAATGACAAACATAAATATGTAAGAGGCCAACATCCTCCACAGAATAAAGCCAGGTACCCTCCAAAGAAAGTGCTATGGCCCCACAGTTAAATGAACTTCCTTGCTATATCAGAGTGATCTCTAAGATTGACATTTCATTTACTAATGCCAAAAGCTGCTACCCATTTTCCACACATCCATCAAAATTTAAGCTGCAGTGCACTGAAGTGATCACTTTTTTTTAGTTACCATCCATACCAGAGTCATCGTTTATAGCTTACTTAATTATTTTCCTTTCTTTTTTATAAATACATCAGGTTAAAAAAAGACCTCGGTTCAGTGGGCACCAAACAACACCTTCGTGTATGGCAACATTACTGATTCACTCTGACTCAACAGATTCTCCAATATGTTGTAATCATATGCTTGAATCCAGCTGTGTTTAACATCCAACTCTCAGCCCGACATTCATCCTCCAAGCAGCGTTGAGGCAGACATAGTGACAATCTTTTGTTGCATGCCAGTTTGTGTTAAGCCAGACACATTTGACAGGCAATAGTCAAGCAATGCACACAAGTAAGAGGCTCTGGATGACAAGTGGGGTGACCAGTGTGTAGATCCTCCACCCTCATTTGGATACATACATTGGCACAATCTCTCATTAGTGGTGTGAGCGTGCCGGGGAAGCACACAAAGGTGGGTATTATGGTAAACAATGACTGGGCTCAAAACTACACAAGGAACCATTCTTGGCTGCAGGAAGAAGAAAAAAAAACAGGCTCCATGTAGTAGTCAGGCTGTTTCAGTAAATACAACAGTCAAGTACATAAAACCTTCTGTCGTCAACTGGTCAACCAGAGTGGCTTTTCCTGTCAAGCAACATGTGTGCCATGCACAGCCAACTGCAGCTGATGGGAAGTAGTGGTTCAGCTAGGAATTTCACTTTGAGAAATTTTTCTGAACACTTCAAATGCTGTGGTACAGACATTGAACCTCCATTCGTTTCAGAGTTCAAAAATATAAAATATTTAGATTCAATTCATGAGCTTTAAACACATGCATTGAACCCATATCTGACTATTTAAAGCTACACACTAGCGAGTCACCTGATGTTGAACACTACACAAAAATGCAATGTAATGTACATGTCATGAGAAAGAGAAATTAAGAGAAGCGTTTACCCAAAGATAAATGTATGTGTGTGTATGGGTGTGCTTGCCTGTGCTTGCACACACAGGCGCCAAACAAACATAAGGCTTATCAGGCTACGACTATACCGATCCTAAATAATGGCTGTAAAACTTAGTCTATGAACATCATGCCAGGAAGTTGAATCATTTCCACCTGTGCTGTCTGCGGAAGCTCCTGATCATCAAGTGGCAGAACTAAATCCCAGACACCAAGGTCCTTATTCGAGCAGACATGCCGAGCATCCACACTCTGCAGGTCAATTCACAGGTCAGGTGGGCTAAGTCATATGACTAGAATAACTGACACTCATCTCCAAAGAAAATCTCCTTTGGCAGCCAAAATGCTGCAGGGACACTGCAAAGACACCCATCAGGCACTTAAATATAGACCTGAAGTATTGTGAAAGCCTTATTGGGGATCGTATAGCCTCGCACTCTAATCACAGGAGTAGCAGGTATCTCAAGAGTCCAATAGAATCCACAGCACCATGCTAAAAAACCAACAAAGCAAGTTCAAACCATACAGCTCTTCCTCTGGTAACACCTCAAGATCATATCCAGTGTAGCATGGAGTTTTTCAGACTCAGATTGGTCTGTTTGACCATCTACATACTTGTCAGTAAACCTAAACTACTGTTGTTTTTTAAGAGGGGTTGTCACAGATTTAGAGCAATGTTTATGAACACCGCTTACACGAAAACATTTCCACCTCATTACTCACTGTCTAAATAGGAATATAGCTCTCGATTTGTCCATGTAAGACATTAAACCGCTCCTGTACCCTCACATGGGTCAAAGGTGAGGGGAAGACCTACGGATAGGGATACCTTGAGAACATGTAAGTGATCATAGCCAGCCCCTAAGGCAATTTTACATTGATGGACACCTTGATAGCAGCAGGGGTCAAGCATGTGCCCTCTATATTGTGACCCAACACGTCCATTGTGCTATGAGCACTCTTCTCATCTATGTACATAGAGGATATTTTATCAGACAAGCTTTCTGATAAGTGTGGACTACCCATGTTGAAAACAATCCCTTAAACTGAATATAATAAAGAGCTTGGTACAGTGTCAGTACATAAAGGCTTTCCGTTGATCTGTTGTAAAACAATGGGGGGGATGAGTGGTCAACAGTGTAACTATTCTAACAATTCCTCATGTTGAAACAAGTTGGCCACTTTACTGTTCAGTTCAGGGTTAAATGATAACCCCATTACCTGTTCATGCTAATTATACAAATAGGTAAAAATGCAAAGCTATTGTTGACTCTGCTTCTTGACATATTTGATATCATAGTCAAACCCAAACACTGGTAAGTGGAAAAAAACACATATGATTCACAGAGGCGCACACTGGCCTTGGTATAAGTCACAGTCTAATGATCCAAATTCCATCTCTGGGGTTGAAGCTCAAGCTCTTGATGACCCTGCCCTGCCCAAAGGCCAATAATCATCTATCTGTCAAAGGCAAGAGCACTCTTGCCTTGCCTGTCCTATATTTAGCAGACAAAGCTTCATCAGCCTGAGTACTGAATTCAATTTCAAGGGACATCATTAATCTACACTCATAAATCATCTGGGCTATACTAAACGTAGGCTCTCCTTTTGCTTTCAGTGGAATTTGGTTTTCCGTGGTCCAACGCCAAGCTTTATATTTTTTACTTCTGTGCATCACAGCGCGCCTACAATAAAATAAAATCAGCCTGGTAATTCAGGGCCACTCTCCTGTTGAAGAGCATCTTTGTTTCCATGACAAACGTAGATCCATTCGAAGCCTTTTTTTGTTTTTGCAAAACAATAAACCCCCAGTTTTCACACTTGGCTGTCAGTAATTAACAGCTAGGTGACCAGGGCGGAGATAGCTGAAGAGGGAAAATTCACATTTCAGCCCTCTTGCATGAGGCGTCGCACAGAATGACCAAAACAATGAGGGGGATGGAATAAAATCTTTAGCGAGCTAAAGGAGCTATAAGAAAGACCGTGTGTTAAAAAAAAATTAAGTGCCACCATAAAAGTACACTGATGATGAGAAAAGAGAATAACCACTTATAAAAGAAAGCAGGATCCATAAATACATTCAGATCTTCTGTCTGCAATCTTCACGGTGTACCCTTACATTAGATCTGATATGTGCAGGGTGTTTTGTTTTTTTATACAATGTCCTCGCATTCCTCATAGACAATCCTTCGCCTATGCTCGGTGCTCAACACACAGTCCTTGACATTTCACATGGAGTGTGTGCGTGTTTGTTGAAATGACAACTGCCACTGCAGCTGATGAAAAGGGCTAGTTTCCCAGTAGGCCACAGTCGGAGACAAGCGAGCATTCATGTTACATTTAGCTGACGTTCTAATCCAGAGCAATTTACAATGAGTGAGCACATTGGGGACGTGGGGGTGGCCAGTCAGTGTCTTGTTCAGAGACCCTTAAGACAGTGAACATGGTTGTTTGTCTAAATACATGGTGAGATAGCATGGGAATGCAACTTCTTATGTTGCAGTGACCAGCCTTCATAAACACCTAGCCACCTTCTCACTTCTTAAGAATTTGACAGGCTGAATCTAAAGACACATCAACATACTTACTGGAATAAGCCTGTGGCAAAAGAATGGGAAAGTTCAAATGTTGTTGCTTAAATGGAATGGAAATAACAGAGATTCAGAAGTCATAAGACAGAGAGCAGAGAAAGAGTTAGAGCAAGAGCAAAGCTAAAAAGTAAGAGCAGAGTCAGAAATGTGAACGAGAGCCGAGAGTCTCAAAGTCTCAAACAGTAACCGAGTCTAGAGAATCAAGAATCAAGTCTAAAGAAAGTCATAGGACAAAGACAGAAACGGAGAGGGCCAGATAGACTGGGAGAGACAGAAAACAGAGGCAGGCAGATAGACAGAGGCAGACGGACAGTGCGAGTTGTATATCTAAAGAGAACAGTGTCCATTTGTTCAGTCTCATAGAGACAATGTCTGGGCTTTGTAACCACCATGTTTATTATGGGAGAAAGTTGATGACTACCCAGTTATGCCTGGCCAGCTTAGCATAACTAACAGTAGAGTGACTATTTCAATTGTACCTCGGCTGGAACTGCAACACTCCTGTGTAAATTCAACCTGAGCTGGGGTCAGCTGAGTTCATTAAAAAATACAGAATGAAAGAGTGAATTTCAGTGAGAAGAATAAGTCAAGTGTGTTGAGCATGTTTTCAGAGCAGAGTGTTCGGACGTGTGTGGGTTTTTCAATGCCACACAATTTTTTGAAAGACCCACTGAATACCACCACCACAAATTGGGACCAATTTTTTAAAAATCACTATGTCAAATTAAGTGACTATGAAAGCTTCTACCTTTAACAATAAACAGGACAGTTTAACTTCAATGGTAGAAAATATTCATATGATGGGGCAGATGTTTCTAAAAGGGAGAAAAACTAAAAATATCAACTTTCCATTCAAAAGGTACACAGTAAAATGCTTGACAAGTCATCCTTTCTCACCCCTCTCCTCATCTGGGACTCGTGTATGTGGGCTGGAACTACAACCACTACATTCTCCCTCCATGATCACTGGTCAAAGTGAACAAAACCAGTCCAACGCTCCCAGCAACTCACCCTGGTTTTCCATAAGGCCACTGTTCAGTGAAGATATATTAATAGTCTTCATAAATAAACCACATCTAGGTACAGCAGAGTGGAAAGTTCTGGTCCAGAGACACGCAATGATTTTGAATCAGCCTGGGTAAAGATGGGCCAATATAATAAAATGTTGTTGTGTTTTTTTTTAAGAACTAAGCTTTCTCGCCCCTTTTCTCTGAGCTGGTTTATATTCAGGCACTTCCTCTGTTTATGGAAGAAGGCCTATGGCTAAATGGCAACAAGGGGAGAGTGAGGGACTTGACCTCAAAACACCACGCTTCTATGCAGCAGCACATCAGAAGGACCTCAATTCCTCATGACGCTTATTAGTGTCAGTCAGCTAGAAAACAGGGTGCCAGCAGTTGGCCCATTTTTGGTTTCTCATGAGGGCCCCCCCTGGGGACACGCGACGCCATATGTAGCCGGACTTGGTGCACGCAGTTGGGGTGCCAAACTCCCGGCAAACTGGACCCCTGCCAGGCTTGAAGTAATCTGTTTGCATAGCACTCTGTAAGCCACTTAGGCACTCTGTCATGAAGTGTTATGATCTTGGCTCCCATTAACCATGGTTTCATTGGGTAGCCAGTGCCCCTCTAAAATCCAGTGGGCATTGCATTCAATCAGAGAACGCCTTTAATGCTTCACCTTTCATGCACTCTTTCAAGTGCACGTCATCTGTGCTTCTGTGTACTTGGTTTGATACATCTAGGAGCCCGTTTTCAGACTAACAAATACATGTGTAACTAATTGTTGTGTTGCTAAAAGATAAATGTGCTTAAAACTGACATGTAAAATTGTTCATCATAAATGTGCAACTGCATACACCTTCCCCTGTCCAAAACTCTCCACATTTTAACCGTGAACACCATTCTCTTCCAAATAAAACATGCCTGCTCAATTATAGCTTCTCTCACTGGCACTTATTTCATTACCAAACACTCCTCTATCATAAAGCCTGAGGACAGAGGAAGTATTGTTTCATCTACTTGTTGGGTAATTGTGATTTAACCCATTCAGTTGTCATAGCTAGTTTATCATGTTGGTGAAATGGTGTGAATGCAATTCAGGGCACTTCACTTTGGTTCGTGCAACATCTGCTAGAGACATTTACAATCCAGGGCACTTGTTAAAAGTCAAAATGCAAATTGAAAAAGGTGAGCATTGACCTTCCCAGCATTTGGCAGCCCTGCAGCCAACATGGCAAAGCCCCCCCTTTCTTCAGAAGACATAGCATCTCTGTCAGCGGACCAAAAGAGCTCCACTACCCTACCCTGATGACTCTTTATCACCTATCCACCCACCTCAGCTCATGGGAGGACTCTGACTGACAGAACCCTATAAAGTGGCCTTCACTATCATTACATCAGCTTTGCATCGTCTACCCTTGATAATTACGACAGCTCATTGGTACATCCCTCATGGGGGAAACTGTAATTGAGATGAGAAAAAAAACAAAAACAACTGTCTAAACTGCTCAGTACAGCAAAAAGCACTGTGGGAAAACTGGGTTGAACAAGTGTCATCACTCGCAAAATACAAGAACAAACTTGTTTGATCCTGTGTATCCAAACAGGAGGAAGAAAAAAAGAGAGATGTGCTTTGATGTGGTTTACTATAGGCCACACTCCTATTGTGAAACTATATGATTTAATTTGACAATATTTGCAAACTCTTAGGCAGTGCCAACGTTCATCCTACAAATGCTGCGGTTAAGATTAAGTGGTTTGGGGCCACTAAACTAGATCCAAGTATTAATTTGTCTTCTTAAAATAAGTAGGCCCCTCAATAGTGAAGTCGGGAGTAATCTGTGGACCAGAGATCATTGGACGAACTTTAAATCAGCATCAGTGTCCACTTTGGAAGGAGGGAACCTGTAGCTAGACCAGGGGATTAAATCCCATACTCAAAAGAAAGCTGAATTGGTTCAACAATTGGTTGAATTGATTCAGCCTTCTTGTGATTCCCTTACCTTGATTATTGAGCACGCATCAAGACATTAAATCTAGTTCAGTAAAATATCTCACTGGATCTACTTTACCTCCACTGAGGTAAAGTAGCTAGAGGTAGAATAACTCAATACATTGTAAATGTTAATTCAATGATGATAACAAACTAAAATGAGCTCTTAAATATTAGACGTTATTATTCAACAACTAGTCTTGTTTTTATATTATACTTTATATGGGGACTGCTGTAACTCAGTGGTAGAGGGTACTTCCAAGTCAGCTGTTGCAGATTTGATCCCACTGCGGGACCAGTGACATCAAACCATGACATCAATCACTAACTATATAAATAATCATAGAGAGCTGAGGTACCTGATACTACAAGGCTTTGGGGTTACATTAACTGGACAGCACAATGCTCCAGTGGTTAGTACCGTTGCCGAACCGCAAGAAGGTCATGGGTCTAAGCCTCAGGCTACTCCAGGTTCTTTCTGTGTTGAGTTTGCATGTTCTCCCTGTGTCTGTGTGGATTTCCGCTGCTCCAGTTTCTTTCCACCATAAGAAACATACATTTGAATGTTAATACTCTTGCCTGTGCCCCTGAGCAAGGCAATAGGAAGGATGAACTTGAGTTGGTCCCCAGGTACTGCACTTCAGTAGCTCCCAGCTACATAGGTAGGATGGATTAAATGCAGAGGGTGAGTTTCCCTATGGCACTTAATTAAGTTATCTATGCTATCTTAACACTCTCCACAAGGACACTCACTACAGAACAGTTATGGTACAGAAAGTTGCTTTGAATAAATTAATTCATTAAATGGCAGAGGCTAGTACTGATACTTTGTGCATTCGGTTTGCATGTGCACTGTGACCATGATAACCATTCTACGTCATCATGTGTGTGATGTGCCCTTTAAACACATGCCATGCTAACCTGCTTTCACACAAATTGGGACCATCCATAAATTCAAGAGCCCTTCAATGGAAGATGTGGCATTTCTCCAGTATTACTGGGGTTGTGCATGTAGCCTGTATGGATCCTTACGAATGTGACCGACCACAACAGCAAAAGCAGTTTCCTCTCAGTGTGCGGGTCGCTGAGCCCAGGGCTATGCGCATGATCAAAGGCTGTTGAACACTAATAAAAACCAGTGATTTGTGTAATGAATTTCATTATATCTTGCGGCTAGTGAACATGAAAAAGTGGCACTGGCACAAGATTAAAAAAAAGGCTGTCAGATGAAAATAACAACTGAGCCATGAAGGTTTTTTTTTTAAATCAATCACACCAAACCAATGTTTTGTTTTTTAAGCTGAGGCAAGTATGGTCTCACATTTGTATATGCAATCCACTTTTCTTCATCAAATTCAGATGGACTCTGTTGAACTCTCCAGTAGGAATTCCAGTAAAACTAAGTGGATCTCATTTCTCACTGTAAAAACCTTCCATTCCAAATTTTTCTTACCCATTACCCTGGATATAAAAGATAACTGCCAAAAGTTGGCAACAGTTTAGATATGGCCAGGGATTTTTAAAAGAATGTTGAGTTGTGGACATTGGTATGCTATTGGCCAAGTTCATTTTGGTGAGGAATCCCTCATTTTCCCGCACTCTCATCCCCAATTCTCTGGAAATGTATGTAAGTGTACACCCGCAAGAACAGGATGACTTTACTAGAAAAATAGTGGACTTGTCAGGAACAGAGAAAGACCATTGCAAAACAAAATATAAAATAAACTGTATTTTGTCAACTTCTACAAAATGATGTTAAATAAATGTAAATTAAGTGTGGATAAAAGGAATTAAACTACATTTTTCATTTCATAGGACCTTTAAAGTCAAGTGCAGGACAACACTCAATCGTCATTTCTGACCAGCCAAAGCCTGTAATGAGACCCCAGTACTAGACAGCACTGTTTACAGGCAGATCAAAGTTATGTTACATTTATCTGCCCTTAGACTTAAGTGCATGTATACACATAGAGTGTGTGAGGCGGCGAATAGAGGCAGGCTGGACACAACAGCTGTGACACCAGACACATCAGTGCAGATTTTATTGAGTAATGAATAGTCAAAAAGTAAAAGCTGCTTTTGGTTGTAGCTTTGAATTGTGCACATATCTATGAATGTGAATTGTGCACACGTCTAACAAATTTTATTTTTTTACATTTAACTACAGTTCATTAATTCGTTTTTGCTATTCGAGGGAGAAGAATATACCTCAAGTTCACTTGAACAGATCAAGAGTGGAGGAAATTGGTACCACTTTTAGCTGACTTAAGACAGACAAGCTTTGATCTTGATGCTGTGTTCAGTGTTCCCCCTCAAGTCAAAGTGACTGACATCAGTGCTTTGACAAAAACAGGTTTGTCACAAAGTGCCTCCCAGAAGCACAGAGGGGCCAAGGTAACTTTAAAGAGAGGGAAGTCAAACATCGTAAAGACGGAAGCGCTTGTGGTTACAAACCCTTGACCGTGCACATGCAGGCTTGAGAGCGGCCATGGGAGCTCTCCGTCATAGCATGCTTGTCTGTAATGCCAGAGTTATGAGCCGACTCAAGGCCCCCCAGTTTTTTTTATATATACACTATTCGGCCTGGGAGTCTGTAGGATGCATTCTTCTCTAATAACAGAGGAAACCACTGTGGGACAATTTGGAACGCCCTCCCTTCCAACAAACACACACGCACACATATTAAAAGCATTTCTGTGATTTTTAACCCAAAATCCAAGTACCAAAGATTTCCAAACAAATTCACTTGACGAGAAACCACCAGAGGACAATGCCCAGATGAAAACTGGGCAGGCTGAAACCAATGGAAATAAATGCAAAAGAGAACTAACAACCCAGCAGGGGAGGTTTGATTTAGAATCGTGGGTGAGGAGTTCATGGGGAGCTTTAGCTCTGTTTAAATCAAAGCTTGGAGAGATCCACAAAAAGCACTTGATTTTTGACCATTTGTGATTTCTATCACATGCGCATGTATCACTCCGCGTTCTAAACAGCAGCACCCCACCCCTCGCAGTTATTTGGTGTTTCTCTCAATCCTTGTAATAAAACTCATTCCACTGAGTTGTTTACTCCAGTAATCTGACCTCTCTCACCACAACCAGTTACAGTGTTAGCTGGTATCCAGATATTCAAGGCATTCACATCCAAAAGTGCACGTCTACTTTGGGAGGTCAAAGAAGACAAAAGGTATGGTGTGAAGTTCATGATTTAGTGTATCTTGAACAAGACATTTGGTCAGTAAAAGTTGTACACTTGAACAACCAAGATGTTGTGATAGTGTCTCACTGTGGAACAGAGTTTTAAAAAATCCTGTAGTTTGTAGTGTTTGGTGCCTGAGATCATATTAAAATCTCAAATAGAGAAACTTGTGTTAGCATTGCAGTGCTGCATAATTATGCAGGACAACACACTATGACCAAACTCCACTCCAC
The DNA here is from genome assembly GCA_900302585.1 of Regalecus glesne. Lineage (NCBI taxonomy): Eukaryota > Metazoa > Chordata > Actinopteri > Lampriformes > Regalecidae > Regalecus > Regalecus glesne. The sequence goes on from OMLC01056375.1 coordinate 28,149, forward strand.
ATATTCATTAAAGGCTTATAATTCTGCCCAACTACCAGAAAACCAGAGAGCAAAGTCTTCATTTCAGTGCTGAAAGAAATTTTCCAACCAAGAATATTACAACATCAATCAGCTAGGGTATTATCAATAGCAATTTAAAGAAGTCTGCATAACATAGTTCTACTTAAGTGGATGGTTCAGTGGATCTAATCTTTTTTCCAGGGTCTACATTTTTACAGCGTACACACTAACCAACTATTCTGAACAACTTCATTACTGCAACACCAATGCACACAACTTCAACCAGCAGCCTGGTTTGAAACGTAAAAAGTGAGATGATAAACTAATGTCTGACTAGGGTCCAAAACAAAAATACTCCACAGTTCATAGGCATTGTGTCACATGAGATCAGAAAGACCTTTTTTCCAATGGAAAAGTAAACATGTTGGTTTGCCCTTGCTTAAGAGACCAAAACAACAGAACAAGGACTCCCAGTTCCATTGAGTCAAAGTGTAGCCTGAGCACATGGATTCAGATGGGGAGAGCATTTCTGCATGGTAAGCCATCATCACTGTGTGATTGCACTAGCCTCTAAACTTCTAGGGGAGAGGGGGGCATCTTCTTCAGCACTCTGCTCATATTGAATTATTCAACGGGACATGCGCTATGACTTCGAGGTTACAATCATTGAAACAACAAGAGACTGCCTTGAAGTTGGCACATAGCAAGACAAAGCATTGCTTATTAATGAGAGCTAGCTTTCCTCTTATAAATACATGCATAACGTCAATACCTACCAGATTTAAATGCACTGAACTCCATCATGATGGTAAAGGGTTTTAATATCAACTTTTGAAGTGACCACAGACCAGATTTATAATAAATAGACCCTTGGGAGAAACTACTGTCTTGCACAGGCTATTTAAATGATAAATGCACCTGTTCTTATATAGTGCTTTTCAAGTCTAACGACAATTCAAAGCGCTTCACAATGAATGCATCACATTTAATAAGCTGCGCGGCGGCTCACTTCTTCCAATACAATATATTAATGGATTAGATGCCATTTCAATTAAGTTTGTATCTACATGCTAAGAAAGATGAGATAGTCATGGCTGGTATGAAAAGCAACATTCATCAATAGGCAGGCAGCATCAACAGGCAAGTTTCATGGAGGGGAAACACTCAAACACATTTTGCCCACCTCAACTACAGACAATTTACCCATCGTTTTTAGGGGAGACATAAATCTTCATTTGAATACTATACTACAAAGTAAATAATATCAACCAAGGAGTGGGTTATGGCAAGTATCACCGTGTATCTCAATGTAAAAAAATGTTAAAAGATTTCATTCTGAAAATATTGCCTGTATTGGCGGCTGATTGCCCATCAATGATGACTGATTTAAGATCTATATTTTACAGTTCTTTCTTAATTCACCACTACATCACAACCCCAAATACCCTAAGGGTGCATATCAAGGGTGCCCATAAAACCCGGGTAATTGCACCAGGGTAACTGCATAACTCCAGATTACAGTGTGCAAAATGCACAATTTAGGGTTTACCACTTTAATTCACATCATTATCATTAGCATCTTCACCCTTGGAAGGGTTGGAGACGTCTGTCAGGACAGGACAGCAAATCGTCTCCAGCTGGAGCTCTGCATTGGAGGTTTCCCTCTGTCCTCCAGGGCCTTTGCCCAAGTGGTCAAGAAGATCTTCAGCCACGGCTTCGATTAGGACATTTTTAGTTACTTTATGTCAGTAAACCAAAAAACCACTCAAGAGATCACGTTAGCACCTTCCTGCCCTATCTTGTCATCTAAACTCAGATTTTATCATTTGACATTACTTTAATGATCACCAGACGTGCTATATAGCTTCTTTGGCTAATCGTCCTCGCCACCATAACAATCTAGTCACTAAGTGTGAGAACCGTAATGTAGCCTTTCGTAAATGCATCCTAAAAAGGGCATTACTCCACAAAGACTCCTAATGCTGTGTGATGGGTTGTTTGCGACAGTAACCCTCTTTTCAAAGTGTTCAGAGTGCGGTCGCACTCTCACAGTCTGCCGCTGCTAACCTGCTACTACCAGGCTAATCTCGGCTTGCAACTTTTAAGGGCATCTGTGCAAAGTCGTATAACCACGTTATTAAGTCCACAGACTTGTGTAAATTCTCAAAATACCGTGACAAAATAGTGAGCACAAGTCTAACCTAGAGTTTCATGCAAGACTGCTAATTTGTTCAATGACACAACTGAGATCCCGAAGGAAGTTTTTGTGGGTTAGCAAATACAAGGAACACGACTAGTGGAGCGCTTTTTCTTTGAAAGCAGAACATTAATTTGTGTGCAAATAAAGCAGGGGACGTTGCACAAAACGCACAAAGACAGACGGAGCTCTCCCTCTTCTTTCCATTTGTTTCAAGTTTGCGCCATATTGCACGAAGCTTTCCCAAACGTCGCGGCGCTGGAAACAAAAGCCACAGGACAACAAAAAGTGACGAGGACTCACCTTCGCGATGGCCTTCTTGTATCTCATGACAGCCTGCTGGATGAGCGTGTGGACTTTGATATTTCCATCCCCGCACGGCACCACCACCCTGGTCCTCCCAAAACACACCGTGACTTTCATGGTTTCAGTGTCCGATATTCTGCCTCAGAATACGGAGTAAAACCTTGGGAGAGAGCGCTCCGTCCTATGGACACAAGAAGCATGAATTTCTTTGGGTTTCGCGGATCCTTGAGTCCTTTTGTGGAGATGGACACCTAAAGATCTTTTCGCTTTTCCCCACCGGACGACATTGTTATCTATGGTTTTTTTCCGACCACCTGTTTTAGCTCCCTCTCTCTCTTTATCTCTCTCTTGCTCTCTGCTGAGCTAATGCCTCTTCATGGGAGCGGGGACCCGGTTGGAAAACCGTCTCCCCGCGGTGGTCAGGTCCGGTAGTGTCTGACGCAAGGTTGCCAGGTTTAGATATAGAAACAATCATAACTGTTACTTTTGAAACTAGACCAAAACTGGCAACTTTTCCTACGTATAAAGCCCAAAAACAAGATAAACTATAAAAAATAAACTTGATTAGTCATTTTACATACATACCAAAAAATGTGTCTACTGCAATTAACTTATCTTATTGTAAAGGAGCTGTGAGCATCTGCAGCGCGCCACTTGTCCTATATATAAAGCCCCAAACAAGAGAAACTACAAAAAAATAAACTTGACTTTTCATTTTACATACATACAAAAAAGTGTCCACTGCACTTAACTTATCCTATTGTATAGGAGCAGTGACCAGCTGCAGCGCCCAGAGAGCAAATACAGTTCTTCTTCCTAATGCCTTGCTCAGTGGCACCGGCAGGAGTATTAACCCTAACACGCATAACTTTTGATGGTGGGAGCAAAGCACCCTGAGGAAACCCACACAGACCAGGTGAGAACATGCAAACTTCATATAGAAAGGACTTGAGGCGAGATTCAAACCCAGGACCTTCTTGCTTTTTGGCAACACTGCAAACCACTGTGCCACAAAACAGAATGTTA
>OMLC01056378.1:0-11691 GCA_900302585.1 Regalecus glesne
GTGTTTGGCTTTTCTAGTGCATTCTCGGTACCGTCTGCACGTATGAGCAGGTCTTCTCACCGCTAGAATAAAAAGTCAGATCAGCATTTTGATGTGACAAAGCGACGTGGATTTAGCTGAGGGAAATGGAGTGGGACAGAGTGAGAGAGAGAAGTGGGTGGAAAGATTGAATAAGAAATGTATGTTGCTGACATCTGATGAGAGTAAATTGGCCGTAAGTGATGCAAGTCACTTCCTCCTAGGTATAAGCACGTAGTGTCCTTTAAGCTATAGTCTCGGAGAGAGGTCACACTTAGGGGGGCAGTGTATTTCTGAAGGGCCCTTGATTGTGTGCATTGAAGATGCTGCACACGTGGTCCATGGGCTGGGTTTATATAGAGCTTGACCACTTTACAATGCATGCCTCACTTTGACCCATCCCCACACACATTCACATACTGATGGCAGAGGCCACCATGCTCATCGGGAGCTGTTAGGGGTTCGCTGTCTTGCTCGGGACACTTCATGCTTTCTGGCGGAGCTGGTTATCGAACCAGCGGCCTTCTGATTGGTTGGTGACCTGCTCTACCTCCTGAGCCAGGCTGCCCCATTAATTAACCACTTCTACTTCTTCAGTCCAACCAGTAAATATCCACCTTGTTTTAGGTCAGAACCTGAGTGAGGGCAATTCCCATTACACTGGATGTGATGTGACACTCCTCGTGTCGTACTCCAGGGGGAGCATTCACACTGGAGACCAACTCACACACCAGGTTTATGGATTAATAATCTATGTCCTAAACCAGCACACTAACAATGAGACAAACTCTGAGCCATGCTTTCCTCTCACCCATCTCCACGACAGTGGAACAAACCCCCACTCTCCACCAGAGCTGCTTAACTACTGATAGGAGAAACTCAAAGATCTTCCTCTTTGAGACCAACCTTCCTTAACCTTTGACCTTTCATGTTTCCATGGTGATAGTGTGCCTCTGGCTGATTTATGTCAATGTAACCGGTAGATGGATTCATTTTGACCAGAGTGCTTTTCCAGTCTAGTGACCCCTGGGAGCCACAGCAGCTCAGTGGTAGAGGGCACTCCTCGGGAGCTGATGAGCCAGATGTTGCGGGTTCAATCCCACCATGGGCTGTCGGGAAGGCCATCCAGTCTTATGACCCCACTCTCCATCCAAGTCCATGTCCAACCCCATAATTTGGGGGCTAATGGTGACATAAAAGTGGACCTCTAGTCTAGCGACCACTCAAAATTCCTTATAGCATATGCCTGGCATTGACCCAAGCATAGGGATTTAAAGACAGGTGCCCTTTCTTGACACCCTGCGGTGGGATCGAACCTGAAACGGCTCACTTAGAGGTGCATACTCCACCACTGAGCCACCGTGGCCCCAAAATCAACTTAGTATTTAGCTCTCTTGTTCCCCCCTTCCTTATCATCTGTCATTAACATGCTCTAAAGGCATTCGACTTGACATGCGCTCTTGGCTATGACCTGATTACTGCTTAATGATGCCGGTTGAGAAAGCCTCAATTTATCTTCCGATTGCCAACTCTCGTGTGAGTAGCTTTAGATCAACATGTCTGCCAAATGAGGGAACGTAAATAGAAAAGCATGACATTTGAACTATATGTTCTTGGGGGGGGGGCTGCATTACCTGGGTGGAGCGAATGTTAACATCTCCCACTTCCATGAGCCTGCGTACCACCTCCATGCCACCGGGGCCGTCTGGAGCTGTCAGAGAAGCCAGCATCACTGCTGTGTAACCAGCCTTATTCTGGAGGTCCACTTCACTTACGCCTGTGGATGCAGAGGAGAAGCAGAACTGAAATTCGGTATTGAATACTTTCAAATTTGTCTTTTATCCGTTTCCAGCATCCCTCTTTACAAAGATGTGAGGATGAGATCTCCGTCAACTCGGTGGTGAATTAATGCATCACTTTGTGGGAAGATCATTGATTGTCTGAGTGCTTCTCCCAAAGCACAATTGAACCTAAACCCTGGATTCTGCTGCACACATGGTCACACGCATGGTCACACACATGGTCCATCAGTGTGTGTGACCATGTGTCAGAGACTTGACACACACTCTGGGCTCTGACATGATCTTTGTGTAGCGCTCCATGATACCAAGCTGGTCATTTTAAATTATATCTGCTAATCGCTAACTCCTCTAAATTGATTTGGATGGAGGAATCTGCGGGATGAGTAAATGCCAATGTATCCTGTTGTACTTTATAATGTCTGGTTCTGTCCTGTTCTAGGTGGTCTGCCAGTAATCCGATTCTCCAAAGGGGTTTTCAGGCTTCCTCTGGGCTCTTGCTATAGGAGGATGTACCTGTGTCCAGTAGTAAGCCCACGATGCTGTAGTTACAATGGGACACGCTGTAATGGAGCGCTGTGTTGCCGTTGTCATCCGCCAGGTTTACCAAGAAGGCTAGCAGGGAGGGAGTGGTCTTCTTCACCTCTCTCAGGTACAGAGCCACCGTGCAGGGCACTGCCTTCTCCTCAGCTGCCACACCAAACCAATGCTGGAACAGCACCATCAACTTTCTCCTCTACAAGGCAGACATGGCATACATGTGAAAGGATGCTGGAGTTAGGTTTGGACATATATTCCTCATCATTGTCACAGATTAAAGGTTTGTTCACAGATCATTTAGCTGCAGAATCAGCAGAATGGCTCTCTCAAGATAAAAAGGATTTATTACACCTCGTAGAATGAGTTCCTTGGCCACACACACTTAGAAAACTGCCAGTAGCAATTAGAATGTACTGTGTTGCAACATTTAGCTGGTTGATGTCTCTGTGAACAAACTGCTTGAATTCAGAGTCGTGTTTACCTCCTGATCAGCGTGTCTGTGATTTATTTCTTCATGTGTTTTGTCAGGATGCCCCCCTCCCAGCTATTGGTTAGTACTCAAAACCAATTGTGGCTTTTAGCTATAAGAAATGCTGCCATGTGACCGGATACATTAGCGAAGGGTGGAAAATGCGGCTTGAACAACATGAAGCCATATGGCATCTTCTGGACTGCAGAGGTTTTGTACCATGTCATCATTGGGGTTCTCCATGTTGTCCATGTGGTCCTTGAGGAATTGACAGGCAGCCAAAAACTCCCCAGCCACGGTGTCCCTGTAAAGATGTGTGTGTGTGAGAGAGAGAGAGCGAGAGAGAGAGAGAGAGAGAGAGAGAGAAGCTTAAGTCCACTAAAGTTGTGGTTGTTTTCTCAAGACAAAAATAGTTTGGTTTCTATTCAAGCCCCCAGGGATAAAAAAAAAAGAAAAAGAAACCAGAACAAAACAGAAAAACACTTCCTGGCACTGAAATGAATATCCAAAAGGTTTTTATTTCAGTTCCCTCACCTGCCCCTGGTGCTTGTTGCTGAGGCAGAGTCACTCTCCATCTGCCCCCCTGGGGTAGCTGGCTCGGTCTTTGCCACTTTTTCTGTAATCTCAGCTGTCGCAGATGCTGCACCTCCATCTGTCCTCAGTGATCCTTCTCCACCCAAAGTTGTGTTTTGGCATTGGCTGGCTTGTCCGTCTCTCTCTGTCTCCTCCAGGTCTGCAGCATCTCTGGCAGCCATCTGCCCGGAGATTATGTGTCCCTCCTGCTGGGGATGGTCTCCTATACTGTGGCTCATGAGGACAAGCTCTTCACTTGCTGTTGTTCCACATCTTGACAGATTGGCAAAAGGAAAAAAAAAGAAAGGTAGGAAATTGAAACTCTCCATAAGCCAAATTATTGACCGTATCTTTTACATTTGTCTATCCTGTAAACCGGCTGGTATAGAAATAATCCTAATTTGTTTGTCGTAATCTCTATTAATCCTGTGACAGAGGTTGAAAAAATGTAGTTGACATTTTCTCTCCTTTTGATGTTGAGGATGGAAAATTAAGTTTTCTGCACCGCATGAAACTTAAAATGAAATACCGATCAATGTTTACCTTGTCGGTGTCCCACGAAAGATTACAACCTCCTCCTATTAAACCTAAATCAATAGTTAACATTGTCCTTCATAGTGAGAAAATGTTCAGGAATCGATGGTGTCAGTCAGATTCAGTTATGCAAACTTCACGAGCTGGCTTTCTTTCGGTTAGAAGAACCAATATGTCTGTAAGATATGGAGGATTCTCTTCTCACCGTATGGCCTGTGGAAATGCATCGAAATTTACCGTCAAATCTCCACCATTTGGATGTGGTCATCCTAATGGGTGCCAAAGCCATCAGGATGTTTTTTTTCTTATGTCTACCTAAATATCAACATAGATTCTACACGAAAACGAGCAGTGTTTCCCAGAAAACCATCCTCAATGACTTGTAAACACCCTTTCCGTCTTTTCACGACCATTTCATAATTTGCTACAGATTTATGGCAATTATCATGGTGCTTTATGAACTGCTGTCTTCCTGCCTCTGGCAATGGGAAAGAGCAGGAAAAGTTTTCTAGATTATCTCGAGGCATGAGAATTGCACGTCTCAAAGCGAGATCCAGCACTGCACCCATAAAACCAAAGACTTTTGATGGGCCGCCATAGGCAATCATGCATTCTTTAATTGGGAAGAGGATTTCTTTCTCCCACCCGTACAATGCAACTCAGCCCTGGTGTCAACAGTCACAAATTAGCTTTCACTGTTTGCCTAAGCTCCAGTTCAGCAAGTCATCATAAATCATAATCATGAAGAGTGCTGAAGCCAGTCGGGGTTGAGTCTGATTTACTAACCCTTCATTAATGCCAGCAAAATGGAGGCTTTTGGATGCCCGTACACCCCCGTCTCTCTTCATAATGGATTTAGGGGCTGTGGAGAGAAGAATGAAAAATAAGGGAGATGATGGATTAAGTAAAAACAACTGTTGAATCACATTTAATGGTTATGGGGTGATGTAGTTAATATAGTTGGAGTGTCTCAACAGGGATAGCTGGACTCAAAAATCGGTTCACGATGCAAGGCTTAAATATTATGGCAGGAACACCTTCATCAGGACATTGCAACGAAAATGACACCACGCTCCTTTATCCATCCATCCATCATCAACCACGTATCCCAAGTCAGGCTATGGAGTCATACTGGAGCCTATCCCAGCATTCTCTGGGCAAAAGGCAGGGAAACACCCTGGACAGGTCACCATTCCATCACAGGGTTGAGCACTTAGAGGTTCAGTGTCTTTTTATTTATTTTTTATTTATTTTTTTGGATTCCCTTATCAGTCCCACAAGGGGAAATTTGGAATTCTCTGCGTTTTACCCATCCTGTTGTATAGGAGTGGTGAGCTGCCACCATATAGCACTCGGGGAGAAGTTAGGGGTTCAGTGTTTTGCTCAAGGACAATTCAACACGCTTTCTGCAGGGGCCGGGGGATCAAACCACCGATCTTTGGATTACTAGATGGCCGCACTAGCTCCTGAGTGGGAGCGGCACTGGCTTAAAGTGAACTGCACCGCAGGTCATTATCCAAAACGGTCTTTTGTTGATCTTATTTTTATACCGAATTGCAAAACCCTGCAAAAAAGATGAATGATGGCAAAATAAAGCCACATCCTAAATCTCTTATTATTGTTCTTGGAGTGCGTCTCCAGCATCTCCGCTGACGTGCTGTTTTCAATTACGGCGCGGAGCCCGACCGAAGGGTAATCAAAGAAGCCCAGTTGTCATAGATGTCTTGCAACATGGGCCGTGCTTTCTTCGCGTGAGGAAACTCTTTCGCATCAGCGATCACAAAAGCTATTTGATCGACCGTGCGGAGTGCCGATCGGAAAGCACACCGAGAATAGAAACAACAGCCTGCCTCTGAAGTTTTCTCCCTGCAAGAAGTGTTAGTTTGTTGCCTCATCAGCTATTCTGGAAAATACTTGAGAAGTGCTTTCTCTTGTATTTTTTGTCCAAATTGCTGCCATTTCTGCGGTGTGCAGATGGTGAGGGTAACTATTGGCTCTCCATTTGGTCTGTTTAAAGCCCTGAGTCAGGACATTCCGTTACAGAAACCACCTTCGATATGGGAAAGTCTTCTGTCATCAATTCAAATAACGCTCTCTTGAATGTATCAAACCTACGAAGCCCCACATTTAGCAACAGCCATCCAAGTTGCGGGGATTGGTAAACTGTGGGTCTCAAACTCTTTTTTTTTTAAAAAGGTCAAATCGCCCTGATGAAGATAAGATAGTGTTTTCTGTAAATCTTGCCATTTGCGTTCGTTGCAGTGAGTTGACTTTAAGCCTCGCTGCTCGGACGATGCCAAGAAAAACTTCCCCTCGTTTTGAGAGTGCCTCGGTTGTGTGACTGCGTCGACTGCAGCGACACTCTGAAGACAGATACTGTTTCTGGATTGAAATTCAAATGAGTTAGCTATTTTATAGATGCCCAGGTGTCTGCAGAACTCCTACTCCCATTCCGATTCTCTGTTGTCACAGCTCTAATGTTCATACAGGATTCTGTCTGGTCTGTGGGAACAACCCTGCTGGATCTCATTCCTTGGAAAAACTCTTATCTTTCCCATCAATCCGGTAGCGTAGCTGGAACTTGGCATGCCCTGAATAGAATAGGTGAGAGTGGAAGCTGACCGACTTCTCTGGCAACATTTTCACAGACCATTGACTGACTTTCTGAGTACAGCATGAATTCACAATTCATAGCATTGAAAAGGTTTCTAAAAACTCCCTGTGGGCTACCATACCTCCGTGCTGACCGTCTCCTTCATCACTGTGTCCATTTTGGGGGTAGTAGGAAGAAAGCGTGTGGACCAGTCTCATCATCTCTTTCTGCAGGGAGGTCACTTTAGGGTCTGGATGCTCCAAAGGTTTGCCCTCCTCTGCTGCCTCCCTACCTCCACACAAACACTCCCACTGCTCCTCCAGGAGCCTCTTGATCCTTCTTATATGGAGGGCTGCCACCTCCGGGCCCATGTCCTCAGTGAAACTCTCCTCAAGCTCCATAGGTGATGGACTCTCTCTGATCGAGGCCAACGCAGAACAGCCCCCGAAGTCTTTTAGCTCGCATACTTGTCCATTTGCAGAAACACTATTTGCACCAACGGATGCCCTCGAGCTGCTTGAAGAGGACGTGTAATTGGGCGAGTTACGCGGTCCGCATCCGTTAGAGCTCACTGTCATCTCTGCCCCATCTTGGTCTATCACCACCCTCTCTGCTACAACCCACACCCCAGGGCTCCTGGTTAGCTCCTCAATCCTTCCATCTTTCCTCCTGCTCTCCTCCTGCTGCTCTTTCAGCAACCCCAAGGCTCTCTGGAGCTCCAGGCCCTCCTCATGCAGCTTCTGATCCAGAACGGCCACCTTGGCCTGCAGGGACGTTACTGTCAGCAGCTCGTCCAGGTCTGTACTGGTCCTCCACTCGCATGCTGGGTAGGAATCCAGCCGATCCACTTTTTGGCCGTGGGGAAATTTGACACGATCTTCATGATTCTGTCTTTTGACGTCCGAGGCTCCATTCATGGAGCCGGGTTGACCAGGTGGGTTCAGGCCTAGACGTAGCCGCTCTTTCTCTTCCTGAAGGACGCGGATCTGGGCCCTGAGTTCAGGGACGACCCTCACCTCCATTTCTAGCTCCCCCACACGTTCCAGGGCTTCTGTCAGACGTCTCAAAAGCCCCGAGAAGTCCTGGTTGTGTGAGACATCCAAGGAGCACACTGACGAGCGGAAGACGTCTTCGCAGGAGGTGTCTCTCCCTCCTAGGTGATCCCTGGAGCTGCGGAGGCTGCCCGGGTCCTCAGTGGACTCCGAGCCCTGCCTCAGCAGCACAGTGAGTGGCAGGCTGGAGGCACGCAGGAGATTCGGCCTTATGTGCTCCCCGAGGGGTTGTTCATCGAAGGCCTTGATCCTGGCCTCCATTTCGGCCAGGGATTGGAACCTTGTGGGGGACACTGGAGACCTGTGGTCATGTACCCACGAGGCATATCCATGCTGGGCATCCGAGAGTCGTGACCTGGGGGCCAAAGCTCCAGTGGATCCCCAGGGACTGGGGCGGTAGCCCCCTCCGGAGGGATTGAGGTGCCTGGGGAGAGTGCTGGCCCGGGGTCCCTTGCTCCGGCGTTGGATGGGCACCCGCTTGATGGTGTTTCCTTTCTCGATGTCCTCTACATACTTGAGGAAGTCCAGGTCCAAGCGGAAGCCATAAGGTGTTTCAACCGAGTAGGGCAGCTTCCCTTTAACTCCTTTCTCTGTTGACTTAAGGGGAGGGATGCTTCCTGTAAATAGAAAACAGCGTTTCAATATCTGCAGCAGCTCGGTACAGCGTGACGCTGTGCACTCTGGTTTTGCCATGCGTGTGGTTTTTACCGTTTTGTCCTTCCATCATGTTCGTGTCTCACGGACGATTGGTTGTCACATAATCTGCTTGTGTGTATCTGTCAAAAAGAGTCAAAAAAAAACAACAACAAACAAAAGATTGAGTTGAGCCGTTAAACGCATGAAAAGCTGTTTTTGTGTGATTTCCTTTTTTGGGTACGTGGGAAAGATGTGCACAGATAGAGGAGGAATGATCTGTAATGCAGCTGTCATTTCTAATATAATGGAATGGGGAAAAAATAGATTCCCTTATCAGTCCCGTAGGGGACATTTGGATTTCTCTGCATTTTAACCCATCCTATTGTATAGGAGCAGTGAGCTGCAGACATGTGGTGCTCGGGGAGCAGTTGGGGGTTCAGTTTCTTGCACAAGGACACCTCGACATGCTGTATGCAGGACCGAGGATCGAACCTTTGACCTTCCGATGGCCAGACGACCTGTCAACCCACTGAGTTACGCTGCCCCCAAACAACCTGCGTTTTATAGCAGACAGATGCATTCGGCATCGATATTTGCTCATTTGCTGGTGTTTTCTGAGGGAGATCTCAAGCTCAGATTTATAACCGGGCGTTCAACACGTTATGAAGATCTCCATCAACCTGACGATTCCCATCAGAATGTTCACTTCAGACAAAACGCAGCGCAATCGGAAAACACATCCACGCAAGCACATCACATATCCAAGCACATACTCACGGACATCCCGCTCTTGTAACGGCAGAACGCATGAAACTTCCCTCTCTCTAATTCACACACGCGCTTTTCTCACCGCCTTTTGATCCATTCACACAGCGCTTGCCTACAACAGTGGCAGTCCCGAAGTTCTCTTGATTACAGCCCTGCCATCCAGGACGAGATCTGGAAATAACTCCGCTGAACACTCTTGAGCCAGCGGAACAAAATACACTCCTACAGACATAAATACAGACTGTCATTGTTCTGACTCACTTCTCTACTTTCCTCACATCCTACTTTTTCTCAGCCTCCCACTGGTCGTGAGCGAAGTCCGTCTTTTCAGTCTTCATGCTAAGTCCCCCCTGTTCCACTGTTTCACCTCGCCAATCACATGAAACTGGGGAACATAATCAGACTTTTACAGCGTCAGCCTCCTCCTGCCTCTCCCGTCCTCCCTGCGAGTGATCACCGAGAACACGCCGAGGCACACGGCGTGCAGCGCCATGAGCGGTCGCTAGACTAGACTGAAATACTGAAATTGCTCTATTTCCATTTATATGCAGATAAATGGGATTTTGAATGTGTGCATGCATTCCCCTCTTCCACTTTTGTCTCCCTCCTGACCACCAGACCCCTGTGGCTGTTTGCTGTCCTTCTTCAAGCACCGCAACCGCTGAGCCACAGCCCCAAATAATGTCAGCTATGCAGTAAACAGGCAAACGCCACTAAACAGCCCTGCAGGGAATAAGACTGTCTTCATTCGCACTCCCTTTCTGATGGCTGGCAGTAAACACCAGCAGACTTTGGTCCATATGGTATTTCAGACACGGTTCCCATGCTTCACATACGTGACAGGGAGAGCACACATGCATGCAAGCGCTGATACATATAGATCCACGTGCTATTATATGCAAGCACATACAAACAAGCAGGATGAATATAATACTACTACTACTACTAATCATAATCATAATGAGGATAATAATAACAATGATAATAATCATATTAATAATTGTTCCCTGATCAGTACCACGAGGGGAAATTTGGATTTCTCTGCATTTTAACCTTTTCTATTGTGTAGGAGCAGTGAGCTGCCAGCATATGGTGCTCAGGGAGCAGTTAGGGGTTCAGTGTCTTGCTCAAGGACACCTTAACATGCTTTCTGCAGGACCGGGGATCGAACCTGTAACCTTCCGATTGCCCGATGACCACTCTACCCACTGAACTATGCAGTTTACAGCAGCCTCAGGTGACCCTTGGGTCAAATATGAAGAATAACACTACAATTTATTATTACGGGCCAAAATGATCTCAGGGGTGCTATGTGCAATTTCTATCCGAGCGCTTAACACGTATCATCCAGAAATGTGAATAATAGCTGTGAATCAAAACAGACAAGAAATACAAACTATTAAATATCGTCCTTTTAACAGCCCTCCACCCATCTCCACCCATTTTCTTGATATCTGCACAAAGGTCACAACCCGTGCATGAACTTTGAAATGTGCTCCCCTGGTGTTCCCTGGCACTGGCTCAAATCAATGTTCCGGAGACTGAGTTCATTCTGCTTATTAGCACAAAACTCATCTTTGTCCTGGCCCATCAGCAGAGAATAAGCACCAGTATACCTTTGAGGAGCTTTTTTTTTGGAGGGGGGGATCCTGATGCTTGCTGCAGCACACCGCAGCTGATACAGTGACTTGTGAGGCCACCAGGTCTTTACACAGTTGAAAGGGCTCTTTCACTGGTTGATCTTACTTATTCTGGCCTATGGCTTGGAAGAAACACGAACAGTCATGCAAGTCTACTTTCAACAAGTAAAATATCATCCAGTACACTCTCCAGAGCCCAAAGTTGGCTGCAGTCATAGCGCCCAGAGTCATTTTCACATCTTTTTTCCCCCTCTAAGAGTGTGTGAATGTGTGTGCTTTTTGTGTATGCATGCTTTTGTGTGTGTGTTTGTGTGTGTGTGTGTGTGTGTGCACATGTTCGCATGCACGCATGTCCTTCACAGCATGTAGGGCATGTTTCGCAGACGTTACAAACAGCATATTAGTCAATGCTGAGCAGTACAGCAGCTGTTGCTCTGGGTATCTCAATCCATCTCCATCTTGCTCTCCGTTTCCCCGGCTTGGCTTCGGCTGAAAGGCAACAAACAGATATCGCCTTACCTATCTGGTTTGTGCTAGAATCACGTTCAAAAGCTTGGAGACGAACATGAGACCCCGTTCCCCTTTCCCGTCGGGAATTAAGAGGTATGCTCATTTTTGTAGAATGAGGGATGACAAAATGAGATCAAACCATGGCTGTTTAGAGTCTAGTGGCTAACTTGTCCAGGGCTGACTGGCTTATAACCCATTTTAAAATCATTTTATCAATTTTTCCTCCACCTGAATTCCCCGAGTGTCCTACTGCTGGATCAGTCTCTCTGATACCCCTCTAGAACATCAACAGGAAGGAGGAAGTGGTAGCATGTGTCTCCTCCAAGTCACATGACCACTAGCCCTCACTAGTCCACACATCATGGTCTGGTGGGGACAGCACAGTGCTTGGCCGTCAGAGGAGAATGAAGCAGAGTACTTTCCCTTCACTTAACCAAGAGGCCTGGACCACCCAGAGGGGGACACTAGTGAACCCAGAATACTTTATCCAACCTAACCCTTATACCCATGTGAGGCTTAGCCAGTTATGACCCACTAACTATGGACCTCTGGCTGTGGT
>OMLC01056380.1:0-13951 GCA_900302585.1 Regalecus glesne
TATAGTAGTGGTAGTAGTATAGTAGTAGTAGTAGTAGTATAGTAGTGGTAGTAGTATAGTAGTAGTAGTAGTAGTAGTAGTAGTAGTAGTAGTAGTAGGAGTAGTATAGTAGTAGTAGTATTAGTAGCAGTAGTAGTAGTAGTAGTAGTAGTAGGAGTAGTAGTAGTAGTAGTAGTAGTAGTAGTAGTAGTAGTAGTAGTAGTAGTAGTATCAGTAGTAGTAGTAGTAGTAGGAGTAGTAGTAGTAGTAGTAGTAGTAGTAGTAGTAGTAGTAGTAGTAGTGGTAGTAGTATCAGTAGTAGTAGTAGTAGTAGTAGTAGTAGTAGTAGTATAGCAGTATTAGTTGTAGTAGTAGTAGTAGTAGTAGTAGTAGTAGTAGTAGTAGTAGTAGTAGTAGTAGTAGTAGTAGTATAGCAGTATTAGTTGTAGTAGCAGTAGTAGTAGTAGTAGTAGTAGTAGCAGTAGTAGTAGTAGTAGTAGAAGTAGTTATTCGATTTAAACTTGCAGTCATGTGATTCGGATGCACAGTGCAGGTTGGCTGTAACCAACAGTTGTCTGTCGACATAAATCAAGTCACTGCAGTATGGAAAAAGCTATTTTCTGGTCCTGAACAGTTGTGTGACTACATCAATGTCAGGAATTCCCACAGTGTCCTGTGAAGTATGCCTTTCCTTTTTCCTGTTCGTCAGAGGGGCTATTGTTATGTGTTGTAGTGTTTGTGAATGTCAGGGAGGAGAAGGGGAAACTCTTTCTTGAAAAAAAAAAGCCACATTCAAATGTGTCGAGCTTTCCATAATGGCCCCTTGTTAATGGACCTTTCAGAATCTACTCTATTGAATATATGGGAAAGCTGCAGGGCAGTCACATGGCAGCATGCTTCGCAGTCCTTAAATGGTACAAGTAAAGCTTATGGTAAAAATAAATAAATAGATAATAATGATTATAATGATAATTTTCTTGATAGGGACAGTGCATATTAATGAACATTTAGAGTGTAAATATCCCAGATTTAGCGATCAGATTCATTTTCATCTGTTGTCCAAAGCAGTTAGGGGGTTCAGTGTCAGGACACTACAACATGCTTCCTTAAGGTACCAGGGATCAAACCATCAATCCTCGAATTACAAGATGAGCCTCCTACCACCTGAGCTATGTCACCCAAATGAGATGTTATTCCAAACAAGAACAGGATACAGATTACAATCATACATAATGGATTTAGGATAATGCATAAAATAGGAAAATATCAGATAAAGATGAAACCTTTGCCATCCTAACAAAGAACTCCAATAGGCTTAATATAACTAACAAACCTATATTCGAAATAATTGTCAGTCCATCTATACTCACATAATACTATCAAACCAAATAATTTACTTCACAAAAGACTGCCATTCTTCCAACAATACATACTTTGTGTAGAGTTGGATGTACTATCAGATATTCATAGTATTTTGCAGTTACAGACATATAACCTCCCAGCCTTGTACAGCAGTGACATCTACTGCAGATCTTGCAAACACCACCTCCAGGTTCCAGCATCATTACCTCAGCGGCCACCAGATTAAGACCAACACCCGACTTTGTAGAGAACAACACAGTGTTTCGGATAAATGAGGATTTTCATGGAGCTCTGACGAAGGAAAATGGAGGATATTCACCCCTCCTGTGCAGTCGATATGCTAATTCCTGCTCATACAACATGAGCTCCACTCTCAATCCATAAATAGCTGCTTTGCACAATTCTAGGGAGACAACTTCTCCTGGACCACCACTCTGATGTCGTGAAGCTTGTGTGGGCTAATGATTCCAAGAGCTATGCCGTCCGGATCATGGCCCCTGAAGGGTCACCCAAGGCAGAAGAGGTCAAGGGGGAGGTGCTAGATGAAGCACGATCCAACAAAGACCTCAACATCAGAACTGGTGGAGGACGTCTCTGGGTCACAATAGCAGTGAAGGCAGATGAAGGCTGCAACAGAGGGTTCTTGGTTCTCTATGGACTCTGGCCAGCCCGTCAAGATCCGTGTGTTGGCTGCAGGTGCATCAGCCTCTTCATGTAAGACGCTTCAATGTACAGGTGTCCTCCCAGAAAGAAGACAGTGTTACTTGACCCCAAGCAACCACCGATGATGGTGATGATGATTATGATGACGAAGAGCAGGACATGTGCAATAAACACCACTATTCTGTTAAATTGTCAGAATGATTCCCCATAAACCATTGAAATATGGTTCTTAAACTAACCCAGTATCATGACAAATCTAGTGGATTTCACATAGGGAAGGAGGTTGAAATATGAGGAGCTCAAAACTTAGCCAGGCTTTGGAATTGGCTGGAGCAACTGAAAAAAAACCATCATCATCTTAGTATAGCATAGCTACAGATGTCCCCATTCACAAAGTCCAATAATACTCACGTTGCCTCTATCGATGATGTGGTTGAGCTTGGCAGGATGGGCGTGAAGGTAACTGCAGGCGATTTCAAAACCCAGGTCAAAACACTGCAGTGACACACAGGACGAAGGGGAAATTACAAGCTCAACATTCCACATAAATCTGGATCTAGAGGAAGTACAGTGGGCTGGAATATGGTGAAATCTACCTCAGATAATGAGCAGGTTAGGAAAAGCTAGATGAATAGGGAGGGAAAATCTCATGTTACTATACATCCACAACCTTCTGAATGGAGCACGCTTTGATCCCCATTCTCCTCCACTTAGTCAGACAGCAGCCAGACAAACTGTGCTTTAAGCACCTTATGTGCACATAGAAAGGAAATAGAATAAATAGAAATAAAAATAAAAGAGAAAAAATGCCAGTAAACCCATCTTTGAGAAAATGAATGACACAATTGACAACAGCATAACATTTTTATTTCTTACTGTCATTTTCACCAAATTATAGCTATGAAACGAAAATGTCCTTTACAAATATAGGATATCCGTGCTCATACAAATCAACACTAATACATAAATACTTGCAACACTTCTTTAATACAGTCATACATCATTAATATTTATCTACACAACCCGTCGTGGCTTGAAAAAAGATAACTGCAAGAGAGTAAAAGCAAAATTACAGTATCAAATATCGTGTTCATTATTTTACTCCTTGTGTTCTGCTCGATTTTGTTGGTGCTGGTGCGAATGTGTGTGTGCGTGTGGTCCTGTGTGTGTTTGTGTCCACGTATCTCTGCGTGCGTACTTGTGTTCATCTAAACCCTGTGTCTCATCTGGGGCCAAGCTTTAACGGGACCTTGGAGGATGAGAGGTTTTTCTTGCTGTGGTGAGGCTTGACATTTAGGTTTTGTTTCTTCGGTGCCGCTTTCAAGTGGAAGTGGAGCTGTGGGCGAAGAGATGAAGAGGAGACAAAAAAAGGGTGAATAAAAGGCCGGATGGGGATATCTGGTGAAGTGGTCTGTACCCTGCGTACTCAGCATGTGGGCAAAAAGGTAGTCTGAGGACTACACGTACGCATGCAAGTTCGTGATGTCCTGTGATCGACCTTATCTGACGAATTAGTGTGTTGTCGAGAGACTCTTCTACTGTCAAGCTATCTCAGCCACTGGGAGGTTTGAAATAGTCAGCTCTCCTACGGCTGGTTGACAGAAGCATTTGTTTCCCTCTCATTGTATGTAGGCTCTGCTCTCTCTCTCTCTCTCTCTCTCTCTCTCTCTCTCTCCCTCTCAAACACACACGCACACTTGCTAGCTTGCAGGTAGTCCATTGAGTCCGGTGATAGCGTCCCTCCTCATCAATGGTCAGAGGTGGAGACCTACACGACGAGGTGCCAGTCACAATATCTTTGTCATGACAGACTGGTCCCGGTGACAAGGGCTTATGCCCAAAACGACCAGTTGCACATCATGCATGCTAGAAAATTCCAGACTGCTGACGAACAGCCCAATGTGTTGCTTCTCTCTCAGGGTGTGCTCCCCTAGCCTCTGTCTCACAAGACTTCCCACAAGGGTGTGGGGCAGTGGTTGGCCATGAACAGCCTCTGGGGACCACTGCAGCTCCGAGATAGCCTGAGGCCACAAGGCACCCAGTTACCGTGTGTGGCCATGAGGGGGCCTGGCAGAGGACTTGGAGAAGGACTAGCCCTTGTTCACAATAAGGGCTAGTCAGCGGCACCAAGCTATACATGAGAGATTAGAGAGCAGCTGAACAGGAAGCAAGCATGTATATTTCCTCCACGTACTGCACTAGACACATCACATCACCCTGTGTGACACCCCCCCCAAACACACACACACACCTGTATTGCCTCGGCTGGTCCCACTGTGACTGTGCTGGTTGACGGGGCGTAGCCAGGGGCTGATGCTGTCACTGTGTAGGTGCCGGGCATCAGGAGTCTGAAGTAGTCTCCGTCTACACCTGGAGGAGAACGAGCATTGGGAGAGACAAGCGGTGTCAGCATCTTCTTTGACCTGCATGTCTCCCTAGTCTCATTCACATTGTCACCAAATGTTTACATCACCCTGCCACATGATCCCTGAGAGGGGGTTTACTAGTGCAGGTCTCCTCAAATGTTTCATAGTGTTATTACTGAAGATCAGTAAAGCAACAAAACAACAGGTCTTTACTGAAGATAGGGTCATCATGTATGTTAATACTGACAGCTTTGAAGAAGAGTACAGCAGGGCTGAGCAACTCCAGGTCTGAACACTGCAACACAAATCTATGACTGACGTACCCCATCCTCTCCTCTCCAAGAGCAAGATCATACTAACACAAGCAACCCTCTCCTCGCTTGTCAGGTACTAAATTCGACAAGGTCCTGTCACTAAAATGAAAGTATTCACATCTGTTTTTAACAGTCAGCTCTAAGGCCAGCATTAAACCCAGTCATATCCAATTTTCCAGGACCCTGCAATGCTACCTCCCAGGAAATACCACTCGCCGACAAAATAGATCCGAATGAAGCCCCGCCCCGTGTCTCACCAGTGGTCACATCATGATTAATGCCAGCCACTGAGATCTCAGCATTGGCGATGGGGTTGTTGTTTTCATCATACACCATTCCCTTTATCCCATGGTGTACCTGAAAAAAGAAGAGTGTTCTGGAGATTGACACAACTTTTTGAATATGCAGTACAGATGTTCTCCCAGTTTGCCACCATATTTCCAGTATGATTTACCAGTAAAAAGTGTGGGACCAAGATGGCATGGCTTAATGATCTGCTACTCATACCCTCTCGTGGAGGTGGGTGACACTGGAACAAGTCAGGTCAACAACAAATTGTGCTTGGAGTCTTATTTTCTGAGCCCATTCTGGAGCCAGAGCAATAATATTAAAGTTACCACACCACCAGATTTAATCTCAGTGTTCTAAAGAGCAGAATAAAAGACATTTTGTCTCTGAGACTTGCAGCGGAAAAGAGTCGTATGCTTGACTGAGGGTGAGAGTCAGATTACAAGGATCACGGTGAACTTTACACAATTCATTTAGTGTTGAGGAGGTACTGGTAAGAGGCCAATGAATCAGACTGTCGGTTCTTGCCAGTGTGCGTGTGTGTGTACGCATGCTATGCTCTTAATGACATATTTGCTGAAATGAAGACCTTGTAAGCTCCTAAATGAACAGCATTATGATATAACTTTTGCCTATGCTTTTTAACTATTCCTTTTGTATAAAGATATGATGCAAAAGTAAGTAGGGGGTAGCATGGCTCAGCTGAATAGCAATCAAAGGATTGGCGGTTTGATCCATCAGAAAGTGTGTCCATGTGTCCTTGAGCAAGACACTGAACTCCTAACTGCTTGGGACGAGATGAAAATGAGCCTGGGGGCTAAATCTGGCACATTTAAATTCTAAATGTTCATTAATATTCACCGTCCCTATAAAAGAGGTTTATCTATTTATTTATTAACCTATCATAGTGAAATGTCCATTTTGAGTCATCCCAGACTTATATGGAGGTCAAGGGATTAAGGCTGGATGTCCTTCCTGCTACTGCTACAGTGGTTCGAACCTGCAGCCTCTAGCTCACCACTGAGCTACCGCAGCCCCTATTATATAATCATATCATAGTAAAACTATTGAATCAGAAAAATAAATCAGATACAGATTTAACATCCCAGTGCATGTGTGTGTGTGTTTGGTTTTGTGTGCACATCCAAGTATGTACTCTCACCTGTTCGATATATGAGACCAGTGCTTCCCGGTTGCCCATCCATTCTCTGGGCAGTGAGGATGCTGGAGGGAACTTGTCACAGCTCAGCTCCAGAGTGATCTCAAAACAGTTAGTATACAGGTAGTTGAAGTCCTGCATGCCTGCAAAACACACACACACACACACGCACATGCACACGCACACGCACACACACACTTGAGATACAGCAGACACTAAAATTGCTCCAAAATGATGTCAATCAAAACGGTCATGTTTCTAAATCATGCTGAACTGTGAATAAAGGTTACATTGAAACTGTATTTTAATGCACACAGAAATGATATGAAACCAGTTTGCTTCTTCTTAAGCAGACTATTCACTATTGTCCATTCAGGATATTTTCCTGAGCTGAGGTTTATATGGGAGGCAGCTGGGGGTTGTTTGCAATACTACTGACATTAAATAGGGCTTAGAGTATTTTGTGCTTGCTTACACAGTTGTTATGGAATTTGGCTCATTGTGTTAAAACCCTAACGCACAAGCCAAACGTACACAACGTACACAACACCGGCACCTCGCTTTTAGGTCTGAATGCAACTCTGCAGTCAAAACCTCACCATCATGGTCTTTTTACAACAAAATGACACACACCTGGACCATTTGAGGTACTCTTTCGAAGCAGCAACACTACGTTTTATAAAGGACACTGCTGTCTCTGGTACTTTGTACACCTTCACGGTTCTCCTACACCCATCTGTGAATAATTGATCACCTACAGTACATCTACTCACATTTCAATGAATTCAGCAATAGAAAAGATTCAGGAAAAATATGTTGGAGTTTACTTTTTTTAGGCCATTGCAGATTTTCACAAAAAAATCTTAAAAAAAACAACACAGAAAAGTACAATTACAGTGCAATGGTTAAAAAAATGGCATTTTAATGGATTGAGTCGATGGTTTATGCATTTTGCCTTCTGTTATAGTCTGGCCAAAGTTTCTCATCCACATCCCAAATAAAGTTATCCCTGGCTAGGGGATGGGGAAAATAATACCCCTGGACTGGACGGACCCCACCTCAATGTCTCCTCATGGCTCTTTTTCCATTGTTTGCAGAAGAGCCCTGCAAAAACAATTCCAAGCCGAAAATAATTCAGTAAGAGGGGTAAAGGGGCAACTACATCAGTCCCACAACAGAGCTGTCTGGTAGAAAATAACATGATCCAAGATGAGAACAGACCCAGGCTGCTCTGGTCTGTACTGTACATATGCCATATGTGATGGATCCAGACACTTGTTCATGTGTGTAGTACTCTAGGGATCTGGGGTTCTGGAGACAGGTATGAGCACAAGTCTATGAATACTGGAATGGCATCCAGAGCTTTACCTCTGCCCCTATCCATAGGGCTAGTGGTTGTGTCAGGATTGGCATCCAATGTAACATTTGGTCAAATCAGTATGTGGATTGAAGACTGTACTGGATTGGCTGGGGCTGCCATTGGTACTGTGCCCTCACAGGGGAATGGAAACCATAACATCGACTGTGCCAACCCCTGAAAAACAGGGAACAAGCTGAAGGAAGATTGTATGGACTTAGGGTGCCATGATGATGGAGAGCTCCTTGCAGACTAAACAGTGGCACACAAGGTGACATTCCGCCTGCACTGCCCATGGGCATACACAACGGTTCTTTGTCCTTCAATGTTTCAGCCCCGATTTCTGGTTTTAGTCTGACTGAATCCAGCTTCACTGAGAATGACCTCATGAGTCTGTGCAGCTGCATCAAGGTTCAGGACTCTGTGTAACTGAAGATGCATACCCTGTATCGTGAATATAGTGTAGCTCTAAACACAGGACCACGACGTTGATATTGTTGCACTAGGATGGGGTCAGGCTGGGCCAGAAACATTCAGTCAAAATGATAACTACAGGCAAGGCAGACACCCCCACAGGCATCCTCCTCCTCTAGAATGGGGGGGGGCAGTTCTTAGATCATATATTGCTTTGTCTGAAGCCATCTCTGAAGTGGGGAGCTTACCTGAGGCCTCTTCATACTTAGCAGTATGAAGAGGCCTCATTTCATTTTGAATTGAAGTGTTTTCCCAATGATTTCAAAATGAAATCTGTAATTACAATTACATATTTCATTCTTAAATGAAATGACTGATGTAGGAAACAGTGTGGAGTGTGCTGCAAGACATGTTGCAGAGTTGCCAACAAAGTGCAAAGTCACAAATTAACTTGACACATGTGCTGGTATGGGTAATGGTATGGTTACAAAAGTTACAAAAGTTTGGGATTAATAGCTCAGAAGTTAGGGCAGCCATCTAGTAATCGGAAGATTGCTGGTTCGATCCCCAGTTTCTTCACAAAGCATGTCGAAATGTCCTTCAGCAAGACACTGAGCTCTCAATTGCTTGGGACAACTGATAGAAATTACCCTGGTGGGTAAATCTGGCATATTTATGTTCTGAATATTAATTAATATGTACTGCCCCTATAACAAGTAATTATTATTATTATTATTATTATTATTATTATTATTATCATTTATCAAAGTTTGGATACTTTAGCCCAAGCATTCACTTTCAGTGTGTATACAATCGGCAATAACAAAGGCCCTGAAACTCGATAGCTCTTCTACAAAATAACCAGGACATTCTGCTGTCTGAAAGCCCTTCAGAGGTACATTCTATCACGGGGCTAATGTTCAGCTTCATTGGATCACAGTTGCTTTGTCAAAAACATGTCAATGACCCATGAAATCAAACAGACTTTTAGTTCTTATCCCTGTTGGTCAAGGCAATCCAGTATAAGTTCAACCTGTCCACAATGCCCTGGAGTTAGGAATGAGAGGGAACGTGACCTGACCTCTGTAACTAATCCATTTGCAATAGTAAACAAACGTGTCGCTACAGTTATACCGCCTGGCATACTGCTTCTGCAGCAGTTAAGGGTCGAGTGAGCTCAAAGTGGAAAAAACAAAGAGATTCAGTGAGGTAAAATAAGTAAAACATTCATCAGGTCATAAAAACACGATCCAAACTTCCCCGGCCATAAACAAACAAGGTGGTCACCAGACCGCAGCAGCCTGCCGATGCTCATGCTGTTGTAATATTACATGGCCTCGCGTTGACGGAATATATTATGTATGAGCTCAGTCTACCTCCAAAGACAAAGAGCAAAAATAAGATTAAATATTTTTCTGTATTGTCCTAAATACAGGC
Source organism: Regalecus glesne (assembly GCA_900302585.1). Classification (NCBI taxonomy): domain Eukaryota; kingdom Metazoa; phylum Chordata; class Actinopteri; order Lampriformes; family Regalecidae; genus Regalecus; species Regalecus glesne. The sequence goes on from OMLC01056380.1 coordinate 9,340, forward strand.
GACAGTAAGAAAAGAAAGACACTTTTTTGCCCATTGTATTCTTACAATGAAATATGTTCTCTGCATTCAACCCATCCTATTGTATCAGAGCAGTGGTAGTTAGGGATTCAGTGTCTTGCTAAATGACACTTCAAATCGTTTTTTGAAGGAACCAGGGATCAAACCATCAAGCTTCCAATCACTAGACTCAACTCTACCAGATGACCCGCTCTACTTCCTGAGCCATGCCGGAAAGTTCCCTCCGTGATATCTTGAAGCGATAACCAAGTGTGAATGGGCTAAGTGTTAGATTTGCCGGTTAGATTTTTTTAGAATGTTAGATTATTAAAAATGTCTTATTCACCATTTAGTGCAGACATGTATGGACACTATGGACATACAGACAAATACAAAGGCTACAAGAGATGGCACAGAAGGACACGTATAGGTCATAGGGGACTCCATGTGAAGAGACAAAAAACAAAAACAAAATAACTAAAAATAAGAAAAATAAATACATATTTCTCAATGCCATGCATGTCAATAAGCTGTTGGAATATAAACAAAATGTGATGCAAGAAACGTCCGAGAGGTGTGTAGTCCCTACGTCTTTCCTTCAGTGCCTATTTGGAGTAAAGTCTGGGTTGTACCATAGGACGTGTGTGCAGTAGGTGTCATTGCAGTGTTTTTATTTTATTTTATTGAATTTCCACCAGACTGCCAGAGTTGTGGCGATTTGAATGTTTTTACAGCAATTGTGGTGTTTGATTGTGCCAATGAGGAAGGATAGATCTGAGATTGCTATGTCTCAGTATTCAGTTTGTTCTATATCAAGCCACAGGCGTGGGTTGGAATGAATGTAAGTAAGACTGGATGTGAGTGAGTGTAAACCATGGGCTGAGTCTCTATTGCCCTCACAATGAGACGTGGCTGGTAGATCGGTTGACCAGGAGGTGTAGGTGAACCCGTGGCCTGGATGTCCACCTCTGGTAGACAGACCTCCTCAGTGCAGACTGAGTGTGAGACCAGCTTCTAACCAAGCTGGTCTCTGACAATATCGACTATTTTCTCCAAAGAAGGGTTTGATCTACATGGACCTCCTCCTCCAGCAACGTCACAGAAAAGGACCCTGTCTCCTGGGTGAGGAGTCACTCCTCTGTCTCTTCTCTCATAACAATATTTGTCTTTAGCACCCAGCTGTTGGCTGTTAGTGCTTGCTACCCTATATGCTGTAGTATGGGGAGTAGCTTGTCTGCTTTGCTTTGACAGAGGCCCAGTTAGGATAAGCAAACTTAACCAGGGCCTGTTTAATGTGGAATTTGTCTCCTGCCCGCTGTGTCAGTGGGGATTTGGCTCAGTGGTACAAAGTCCTGATGAATCCTAGTTTTTTGCTCCAGTCGATGATGGAAATCAAACCTTAAGTACTGATCAGTATGTGTGGGTTTACAATGAACATCAACAATCAGATGTCCCCAATCCCCAATTGAAATTTCACAGTCTAAGAAGAGAAATTTGTCACTTTTCACATCCTCTCTGATGAACTTGATGTGGATGTCAACCAAATCCATGGGGTTGGTGAAATGTGGCTTTTCCTGTGATTCAATTTTAACCCAGGTGTCCACAAATCTGAACCAATGACTAGGTGGTGTCGCTGAAAAGGAAATCAGAGACCTCTTTTACACTTCCTCCATATGCAAGTTGGCCACAAAAAGTAAAACTAGGGAACTCACAGCATTCCCATGCTTCTGCCTCCAGAACTCTCCTCTGTATGTGAAGTATGTGGACTGAAGACATAGCTTCAGGAGCAGACGCACCTAGTCAGTGATAGGGTAGTCCTATTGCTAAGGGTGGGGTCACCCTGTGATCTCATACAGACTACCTCCACTGCCTCATCAACAGGAATACAATTGAAGGGACCTGACATCATGAAAGACTATTGTTTCATCTCCTTCCATGATGATTTTCCTCCCCTTGGTCACAAAATCTAGAGCCTTCTGAATGTGCCTGGGTATAATCTAAGGTACAGAATTCTGTCAATAGCACATGACAAACAAAATGACAAAATTAGCTCTGTCCTCTGTGAGCGCAGCTCAAGTCTGAATGCGGCTTAAGTGGAGACCCAGAAGAACTTCTGTCTAGACGTGCTTAAATAGATGCTAGCCTACGTGCTTCACATCACTGAAATAAATCATTGACCCAATAGTAGCAACCAGCTGAAATCAAGTTTCTGGATCAGTTAAAGATAAAACCTGCGAAGGAATGAAAGATTTCCTTAACACAGTCACAGGATCACTCCCGGTTCAGCATCTGCAGACTAATGGATTGAGGCCATTAGCATCTCTATAGGCTTATGCATGATGTGAGAACACTGAAAGCAACTTCTGAGCTATTTGTAAGTCACTCAAGTCAGCTCATGAATATTAATGACCCATCTACTCCCTCTCAGTTCTGAGTAAAGAAGTTATGGAATTTTAAAAAAAACTACATAAGTCATATTTTTAAGGAACATATAAACTTTTTACACAAATTTCATGATTTGATGCACCACAGCAATTTATAGCTTCAGGCTAAGTCACATCTGCAGTCCTCGCAGGTCTATTTGATGGTAGGAGGAAACCAGAGGATTCAGAGGAAACGCACGCAGACACAGGGAGAATATGAAAACTCTACACAGGGAGGACCCAGGACTTGAACCTAAGACCTTCTCACTGTGAGCCAACAATACTAACCACCATCGCAATTTACAAAGATTGCTGAATGTTTCATTAGGTCAAATTCAAGGTTTTCAGACGTAATACCTTCCTTAAATCTGATTATGGATTTGGATCTGAGTGTAAAAAGTTCTAGGATGAATATGAAAAATGCAGTGCCTAAACGTGATGGTCCACAGCACATTTACACAACTGATTTTGCCCATTTAGTTGTATGGGCGACTGCTAATAACTACAGTCTTATAAACTGACGACAAGAGTATCTGACATATTCGCATTAAGGCTTTCCTAAACAAGTATTTTCTTTGTGGGAAAGCGTTGATTTTGTCAGGTTTTGCTGTGGGGCAATTCAGACACTTGACAGGGAAACAAGGTGAGAACTCATTGGGAGTGTAGAGGGAATGACAGTTCCACAATCAGTGTTGTCAGGTCTGAGGAGGATAATTTGGCTATTTCTGTCAAAACACTGTCAAATGATGTTGATGTAAAAACAGATGCACACACCCAAGCTCCTGTCCTGGTCTTGATCTGTCTGAACCCAGCGGTTCTCAGGGATTTTCCACCGCGTCAGTTTGGGTGTGCTGTGATTAAACAAAATGACCTTCTTCTCCGTCTTCCACCCTCACCCATGCAAATATTGCATGCTAATAGAGATCAGAGGTAATTTCATCCATAATTTTCAGAGCAGTCACTTTACAGAGGGAAACATACACTGATGAGCCAAAATATTATAAACACCTGCCTAATACTTTGTTGGCCCTCACTCATACCACCAAAACAGTGCCGACCCCACCAAAGTATGGACTCTACAAGACCTCTGACGGTGTCCTGAGATATCTGGCAGCAAAATATTAGCACCAGACCCTTGAAGTTCTGTAAGTTGCGAGGTGCAGCCACTGTGGATGGGACTTTTCAGTCCAGCACATCCGAGAGATGCCCGATTGGATTGTGATCAGGAGACTCCAGGGCAACACCTTGAGGACTTCATCAAGTTTCCCAAGCCATTCCTGAACTAAGTGTGCAGCGTGGACATCGTACTGCTGAAAGAGGCCACTCCCATAAGGAAAGACCACTGCCATAGAGGGTTGTGCCTGGTCTGCACCAATGTTTAGGTACATAGCACAAGTCAAATTGACATTGATGTGAATAGCTGGACCCAGGATCTCCCTAGAGGGGATTACCCAGACCATCACACCCCCTCCATCAACATATCACCACCCCAAAGTGTATCCTGGTACCATTATTTCCCCAGGGAAGCAGTGCACTTATTCATGGCCATCCTTGTGACCTAAAAGAAAATGGAACTCATTGGACCGGGTGATCTTCTTCCACTGTTCTGAGGTCCAGATTCAACACTTTGGTGCCAACTGTAGGCACTTTTGACAATGGACAGGAGTCATAATGGGTACTCTGGCTCTTATAAATTCCTTGGAACATGTATCAGCAATAACTACAAGTGGCAAATGGGCACTGAGCATGTTCCTGCAAAAGCTCAACATGACTTTACTTTCTTAAACAGCTTAAAAAGTAAAGGATCAAAGATCAACTTGGTACAACAGCACAAACAGTCAAACACAGACAAAACCGCACTAGATTTTTAACAAGGCACCCTCAACATAGGCAGCCCCCTCCCCTCAGTTAAATCTGTCTATCGGTCTGTCTCTATACATACATCAACATTAGTATTCTGAGATGATTTGTGTACCCCCGCCCCCGAACAGAAGTTACACTCATTCACGATTTAAGCCCAAGCCACAATGCACACTACAGGGTTTCCTTTCCCACTATGCAACCGTGTGAAGAGCAGTCAATTTCCTTTTGATACAACTTTACAAGCCAATTCCAACTATGTCAACACAAGCTACCACCATATGCATGTGACTTAAGTTCTTCTGGGTTCCTGATGAGTTATGTACCCACAC
>OMLC01056383.1:0-11055 GCA_900302585.1 Regalecus glesne
TGTGAACACATGCTACATATGTACAGTACAGAGCGTGATGCAGATGGAGGAAACCGCACCAGCTGTGTCTCCAAATGCTATAGGACACTATTTATAGCAACTAAATGGAAGGATGGTAGAACACAGATAAGCAGTATTTTCACATTTGTTTGATACACAGTTGAAACACATTTGACCTTAATTTAACAAAACTCTATAATACCATTGAGATGAAGGAGAACTAGCTGATGTCTTGCACCTCATAGGTTGTATTGAACTTTATCAATAACTGTATTTTATATTGCTTACATATTGTTTAGACTGCACTTTTCTCAGCTGATATGTAATATTTCTTCTGTCTTTTTATATTCTGTGTGCACAATTTGAGGCTGACTCAATCACAATCTCTTGTTGGGTTTTCACAATGACAATAAAGTCGTTGAATCTTGAGTCTCTATCCTAAATCACATAGTAGGGAGTGGGATGATTCAAGAGAAAATTAGAAATTTGCAGCATGCATTAGCAGACCCAACAGGATCATAGACCAAGCATTTTTGATAAAGCGTTTTATATATCAAAACTAAAATATGTATGAGAAACAAAAGATACACCTTAATCAAATATGGTAAATTGACTTCATGGACATTCTGTATAAGAACTTTTGACAGTTCTTAATCAACTCGGGCTGTAAAGCATCATCTTGAAGAATAATGTGACATTGACTTGTTTTACCTTTTCTTTCTGGCCACTGATGTGAAACTTTCTTAAAATCTTGGTACTGTCTCGCCAAAAGGTTTGGGGCCAGCAGTGCAGCAGGGGGTCAAAATTCTACTAAACACTAATACTTGGAAGACCATTTCAGCCTTAAAGGCTATATGTTTACCATCTCTTTTGTTGTGGGGTATGGGGCTGTGTAACAGAAACCAGGAGAAAAAGAGGGTATTGAAGAAAACATGTGACATTGGATGTCATAGATTCTGTAGTCAAAACCTATGGACACCAAAAAAAAACGAACGGAAAAAACATCTGAGGCGCACTTACCAACTACAGTCTACAGATGGCAGCACTACATAGGGCAGTCTGAGGATGGTACGCACCAATTCCTCCAAGGAAATGAGAGGATGTAGAAAGGCAAAGAACCGAAATAATCCAGCTGCTCCATACAACATATGACATCCCTATGAGCACCGATGCAGAGTTTCTCTCAGAATCACAGTTGCTCTTCCGTCCAGTTCTTAACATCTTCTTTGTTCCTTTTCTTCATTGTTGCACTGTGAAGACTTCTGCCCTCTTATACCTGTAGTGAGTGGCTTTAGCAATATTTTGGATGTCGACATCTTTCCTGAACAGCTGACATGTATCTGTCCATGATGTGCTGTCTACTGAATTTATTCTCAATCATTTTCATTCCTCTTGATCAAGAGCGGCAGCGACAGCTTTGCAACCGTGTTTCCCTTAACGTTGTTGCACTGTCATATTTTCTATGCTAGACAGGTCCCAGGTGACCTGTGTTCCATCCTCCCGTTGGAGCACCCACAACAAGACCACCAGCAGTGTGGATATAAAGCCAAATGAAGATCCAAGGATGCTGTGGCATGTCTCCTTCATATCCCCTCTCACCATCTTGACTCCCTTAGCCACAATGTTACGGTTCTGCTCATTGACTTTACCTCTGTCTTCGATTTTTTACACTACTAGATGAGTAACAAACTCCATCATCTCAACATCCCCCCTGCCCCAATCTACTAATTACACAGTTTTCTCAGTAACAGACTCCAGGCCAATAGTGTGAGCAGCACTACATCTCGCACCATCATCACCAACACTGGAGCGCCCCCAAAGCTGTTCTCTGAGCCCCCCCCTCTGTATATGCATATGCTGACTCCCCCAGCCCCTCCCTATTCCAAATATTCAGACAACAGAGCCATACTTGCATTACTGGCCTATCAGCACTCCATATCCCACTTCACTCAGTGGTGCACAGTGGTGTTCTTTTGTGTGTGCAGGCTTTGGCAACAAATTTCCCCCAACGGAGAATAAAAAATGTTCCTTCTATCTATCTATCTATCTTATTTAGTGCTCAGAGAACAATAGGCATGATTGGACCACTGAGCAGTATGGAGAGAAAGCAAATGAGACTATGCCTCAGTACCCATTGGGACATGCATACAAATGCGGACATGCACAAACACCCACACACACACACACCGATGTAGAGTTGAAGTGCAAATCTACACCTGTATATATATTTAAACACATGCACATACACACATGCACACAAACACACACACTCAAACTTAAGTAACACTTCAAGTCCTTGTCACACAATAAGCCATAAATCAACACTAACATGTATAAAGTCCATGGGATACGCCCTACTTACAGATTGAAGACTAAGAGCATGACTTTTCCATGTGGGCACACGTGACTCCACAAATGTCACAAACACACAGGCACATATAAACATTTTATATATATGCCCACACACACAACACACACGCTTAGACCCACTTGCTTACGAGACACCCTAGCGCTTCCATCTACTCAATGTCTCACAAACACACAGCCTCTCCCAAAGCAGCACTTCACACACAACCCCACCTTGAGATCTAATGGAAGAATGGAGAACGCACACGGCCACCAGCAGCAAAGTGGTAGGATATCTACATCTGACTGGAAAGTGCTGTAGCTATATGTTGAGTGTATGTTGCAAGTTGGCATCACTGAATTTCCTGATATCCGGTGGTGACTTTCTGTTAATAAGATGATGCGAGAAGCCTGTGTGTAATTGAGTGTGCTGTGGATGGGGATCTCTGCAGTTTCTACTGACCAGGGGCTTGCTTGGAAGAGTAGAATTGAAGCCACTATGTGATGTTGGAGAGTTTTTGGATATCCCTTCAAAGTCCTTCAAAGGTTTTAGTGGGGGGATTTGGGCTAAAATGTAATGGCTATTATTTTAACATTCCTCTCATAGCATGCATATGCTTTATCTCGAATGTTGTTGCGTTGCAAAGATTTGAATTGTCGTGTACACTGTGACGTCTCTTAAATGTCATGTCAAATTGAAAGGGATCTAAAAGTTATAATTTAATACGATTAGGTGCTATGAAAAATCCAATTAATTAGCTAAAGTAAAATTTTAAGAGGGCTGCGATCAACCTTCAAGCCACTGTGTGTCCATTCATGCTTACAGGAGTATTATATCTGACACACAGAACAAGGACAGGCATAAAACCAGATTTATTTCACCAAATAGAAGAAGCATGTATTCTATTGAGTATTAAGACACTGTCATCGCAGGCATACAAGGAAATTATTTTTGGTAACTCAGAAACTAGCAGTAATAGAAAAACTACATTCACAAACAAGATCTAAAAGCAAAAATAACCTTTGAAATAATAAATAGAAAATAATAGAGTCCAGAAAAATAAGGTAAAGTATCAATACTGGTGCTGGTAAGGTACTATATATGACATAAGATGACATAAAGTGTGCTGGATAGACAGTATAGCACCATCTTAGAGTTTATCCCACTTGAGATTTTAAACTATATACTTGGAAAGACTTGGTGTCCAAGTCAAAATTAGGCACTGTGTACAAGTTTAGCTTGCACACACACTACCGAATTATGATAGGATTTAATTTTGCTCCAATTAAGCTGCATGTGGGAGGTTAAAAAAAGATGGAAAAATTATGCTGACAGTCTTTCAAGTTTTCCTCTGAGGGTATTTTCCAAGCACCCTCATTGAATAGAATAGATGAAAAAAATTAATCGTATTCATAATTGTCTTCATTTCTAGCTCTGTCTGTCCAATTTTATTCCTATATAGCTACTGGGGCTTTCACCCACTGCCATGTTTTTCTTCTACATGAGAACAGTTTTGCAGGACTAGCTTAGCCAGTCACTGTTATCTTTGTGTATTTACCTTGCTACAATCCACATTTATAAGGACTAATTGTTACATGTGAAAATCCTAAAGACATAGTACTATAGTATAAAATTAGTCTACTAATTGAAAAGTTGGTGGTTCAATCCCTGGTTCCTTCAGAGGGTGTGTCGAAGTGTCCTAGAGCAAGACACTGAACCCTTGACTGCTCACACCCTGCATTGGAATGGCAACCTGTCCAGGGTATTTCCCTGCCTTTTGCCTGATGAGCACTGGGATTGGCTCCAGCATGACTTTTGATAAGTGCCTAACGATGAATGGATGGACAAATGGATGAATGGCAAATAGAAAAAACTCAAACTAATAATTTATTTATAGTTGTGGTTCAATGTGAATAATAATTTATCTAACGGACCATCATCATCAACTAGCACTGCTTCACAGAATCTGAGATGTTTGCCTATAGGGTATTCATAAGGAGTGCTCTTATATGGACCACTTTGAAAAGCAGCACTTCACATGCCATTACAGACTTGCATTACATTAAATGCTATGTAACTTCCGTATATTTCTTTAATGAGCTGTCCTAAGCAAAGGAAGCAGAACTTTGCAGAGATAGTGGGAAGAATATTTCACAACATGTGCATGCATGCACATGTGTGGATGTGGTTGAAGAGGAGGCTTTCTTTAGTGTATGAGAAGTAGTGATTATGGTGCAAATCCACTCACTGTCAGATAGTGTGCAAGTGTGTGTATTCTGTCAAGTGCATGTTGACATAAGACTGTGTACCCTTTGGAAACAAATCTCCACCTATGTAAATTTGTGTGTCACTCATGAGCAGGAGAGAGAGGGGGAAAGTGTCTGTGAGTGCGTGCATGTATGTGTACATCTCTGGCTGTGTCTGTGCCCTTCTTGCCCAACTTAGCCTAGATGGACTGAAGCAGTGAGGGGTAATAAAATGCCATCAGTAAACATCAAGTTTAATATCTTCTAGTTTTCACATGATAACACCATATTTAGTCACACAGAACTAATCCCCCCAACCATGCATAATTCATGTGGCAAGGGATATTTTCTCATGTGGATGCAGAGCTTGTTCCCTCCTCCTGTTAACTGTCCTCCAGCCAACTCTTTGTCATCATTGTGTGAATGTTTAATCTCCTTCAGCTGAGTCACGAGGACTAATTTGAGCACATTTTTGATGATGACTAAAAGGCTTTCTTCATGACACCATGACAGGGATTTTTTTTCCACCAGCACAGAAAATAAGTCGGAACAAAACATACACAAACAGCTACCTTCATCACACTTTCCATGTAGAGGAGGCACATGTCTCGCTCAGGGGAACTCTGACAAATCCCTGTGACTCTGGTTTGTGGATGGTTAATCTAGTTGAACAGCTTTTAAAAAAGGCTGCTTTGTGTTCGAGAGGTTCTGATTCAGGGCAACTCTAATAAGGCCTTAGATAAATACAGGACCACTACAAACATCAAGAAAATTGTCCCCAAAAAAGGAGTTGGATTTTAGAAAACCTCACTGGAGGCTGCATAGAGAAATCTTCCTCCACCTCCGCTGCATCTCTCCCTTTGTGTAAGACAGCTGCTCCAACTTGGGGGGCCCTGTTGTTCTATTAATGCAAATCCTCTCATATGGCTGACGATGCCTATTTGCATAGGGTCATGAGTATGTATGAGCTCTTTAAATAGTGTATGATGTGAGGGATTCAAAAGCAGGTATTTTTAGTTGTGCCACATTTTCATTTGATTCTTTTGTGGGTTTCTTTTTGTTTTGTTCTTCATTTTTTTATCTTGCTGAGGACAAGGGGCTGCGATAGCTCAGCGGTAGAGCGCACTCTTTGAAAAGTGAAGAGCCAGATGTTGTAACTTCGAATGCAGGGTGGAATGTGTAGAGAAGAATGTCAGGGGTGATGTGTGACAGAAAGGTAGCAGCGAGAGTGAAAGGGTAGTTTCGTAGGATGGTAGTGAGACCAGATATATTGTATGGTGTGGAAATGGTAGCACTGACAGAAAGACAGGAGGTGGAGCTGGAGGTGGCAGAGTTGAAGATGCTGAGATTTACATTGGGAGTGGTGAAGAAGGACAAGAATAGGAACGAGTATATTAGAGGGACAGATCAGGTTGGAGGGTTTGGAGACAAAGCAAGAGGGGCCAGACTAAGATGGTTTGAAGATGTATGGAGGAGAGATGCTGGTATACTCTGAGAAGGATGCTGAATGTGGAGCTGCCAGGCAAGAGGAAAAGAGGAAGACCATATAGAAGATTTATGATGTGGTGAGGGAGGACAGGCAGGTAGCTGGTGTGACGAGGAAGATGCAGAAGACGGGAAGAGAGAGAGGACAGGAGGACATTTGGCCGAATGTCCTTTTTATGTGAATCCAATGATGCATGAAGAAAGGACGAAATATTGCAAATGTCTTAAAGCAATGGTGTAGTCCTGAATTTATTTTTTTTATGTCAGGAATTTGGGGTATTGGGAAAACACTTCAACATCAACTGTAAAGCACGCATTTATTGACTTTTCAAAAAGGGTGATACATTTTTGAGGGGCAGCAGAGTTCAGAAGGTTAAATTTGTGATCTAATAATCAGAAGACTGTTGGTTCAATCCCCAGTCCTTGCAGGAAGGCTGTTGAAGTGTCCTTGAGCAAGACACTGAACCTCTAAAGGATTTTTGAAAAAGTTTTGATTTCATTTTGTCCAAAGGAGTAAAATAAATTAATTCAAATGTCTCTACCACAATCTGTCAACATCCCAAGTCACAGACTAAGGGGGAGTGGCTTTGAAACCATCATCCTTTTTGAAGAAATGAGTTTATTCTCAAAGAAACAAACTATTAAACTAGTCTATAATCCCCTCCAAATGTTAGTACCTTGGACATTCCAAAAACAATGGGGCATATTGATTTATCCATTTACAATGCTTTACATAACATTAGTAAGCTTCAAGTGAAGTGGGATGCTGTCTGTGTGTGTACGTGTGTTGTTAAATGAGTGGAAGTGCATGTAACACACGATGCCACCAGTCCTTGGGGGCAGAGGCCAATGGTGTTTGAGTTGAGAATGTGTCTTGAATTTTTATCCTGTCTGCCCATGTGTGACTTTGTCCATTTGAGTGTGAGTGTGTCTAGGCTACAGTATGGTTGTGTGTATGTTCCTTCTGACCTTTCTTATCTCTTCTACTATTTTACCTGTAAATGATACTGTGTGCATGCTTTTTAAGCAAATGTTCTTCATCTCTTGTGTTAAATGTTGAATGTGGTGTTAGATTCACTTTATGTCAAGTCTCTTACAACTCTCTTTAGCAATGTTTTCAATGGAATACTGGCCTGATGTCAGTCTTCTTCTTTCCCTCAGTTCATCCAATATCAGTCTTGATGTTTAGTCAAGATTGTTTTCCACAGAGTTTTAAGCAACAGCACCAACGGGTAATAAGAAAAATCCCCCCAGTCAATCATATTTTGTATACATGCAATAAATCAATTATGGAGGTGACTAAAGTAAGCCCAACTTGCACCCTCCACCCTAGTGGCATACATACAGGGGGTGAAAAAGCTCCAAGGGGAGCACCGACATGTCTCAATGAATGGCTTCCCCATGACCTGACTTCTGATAAGTAGTTGAGGATGGATAGATGAATGACTTCCCCGAGGTAGTTCAATCCACTACAGAGAAACTTTATTTTCATCATTTCATCCTTATTTGTGAACAACGAATACTTCACATGAAATTGTAGACAAGTGTGACTTGCTTATTTTATACATCTGATTTAATATTTTCCCCTTCTCTTCTTTTCTTTTCTCTTTAGTCTTCTCTTTCCTCCTTTCCCCTCTTCCCTTTTTCCTTTTTGACCCATTTTCCATGGCCATGGCTCCATCAATCACACTGTTCTGGGCATGGCCCCAGTCTGCCTCTCTGGATGCCTTCTTGCCTGACTGCCTTGGCTGCCCTTCCTAATCATAGCTTCATAATTGAATCAGGGAGGATTCAGGGTCCCTGCTATAAGCAACCATTGATTGTCATTTACACTTCTTATTTATGACCATGTTGTTTTTAGGGCAACGTGAATGGTTCATTATGGTGTGGAAAACAGTAAGCAGGGACCCACACTTTAAAGTGGAGTCCTGCAGCAGATGAATCAGTCTACTGACTGAGATAAATGGAGAGCTTCTTCAGCCTGGACTGATTACACGAGGCAGACTGTATTTTACAGATCCTACTACACTTATACTGTGATATTTGGGAAACATACAAAGTGACTTTTGACTGGTACACGGTTGTTATACTAATTTATTTATTTAGTTACATTTTAGAAAATCTTTATGTTTCAGTATTTACATGCAATTTATTAGTCATTCATAATGGAAAATAATAAATATTTCATTTTATACATTTTATGTTTATTCATAATGGTTTTACCTATTATTTATTCCAATTTAGATATCTAAATGAAAAACTTGGAGGCAGCATAACTCAGAAGGTAGGGCAGTCATCTAGTTGTCTGAAGATTGGTGGTTTGATCCTGGCCTTGAAGAGACATAATAAAGTGTCCTTGATGCTGAACCCCTAATTGCTCAAGCCCTGTGATAGAATGGTGACCTGTCCAGGGTGTTTACTCACCATATGCCCATTGAACACTGGGATAGGCTTCACCAGGACTCCGTGACCTGATCTCAGATCAGCGGGTGACGATGGATGGATTGATGCCTCCTACCCCCCCAACTCCCAGCCCACCCCCATCCCCATTTCAACTGGGTTAATTCGATATGAGGTACTCGTGCATGATTTCAGCAATTTTGTTCCACTTTGCAGGATCATATGAATAGCTTGCTTTGTCAACCTGTCTGGGTCCAGAGGTTCAGTGGAAAAAAATGATTTGGCTCACATCCTCTGGCCCATTGTATTTCCATAGTCTTGTCCTGTGGTGTTGATGCAGGTGTTGATGGGTTGTCTTCATCCATCACACATCCTTAGTGCTGCTTGTGGTGTTGTTTTTATGTTGTTGTAGAGGAGTCATCTGTATCTGTTAAAGTTGTGACCTGTTGCTGCCACTAATGTAACATTGGGGCTAAAATCACCTCCCTCTGTGCTTAGTCTTTGGGTGTGGAGGGTCTTGCAGTCGGTGACTCTGATTGGCTTGTAGGCTTTGACACTGTATTTTTTTTTCACTGTGGTCCCTGTATAAGAAACTATGCTTTTTTGTGTGCTGGTAATCTGTGAGCATGTGTGTCAACGACTAAGTCAACTCTGAAGTCAGCTTGTTGAGATGTGAGCCATTTTAAGCCCTTACAACCAATTTCCATCAGCATCCACATGGGAAATGGTTGTATCCAAACTGTATTAGCATAGAAGTCAGCTGGCTACCTCAGGCCAATTCATCAAAGGTCGTGTAGGAGGGTATAGGCAGTGGATGGGCTTGTCTCAGGAGGCAGTGGAGTGAACCGAATGGGACATAGAGGTGCTCTGTCACTGACACACACACACACACACACACACGCACACATAAACATACACATACACACACACACACACACAAACACACGTCCAGGCATATACATGTAAACTAAACTGAACAATATTCATAAGAAATATGTGCAAACCCTTGTTTTTTCCCAAAGCGCAGCCTGTATCCCATTCTTGCTACCATGTATGTGTTAGTGCACCTGATCCCGCCACTCTGACAGCATTTTCTGTGTGTGAGACTAGAAGGAAATATTTGAAAACTAGCATCAAAGCTCTTTTCAGAACCACCCATTAAAGCATTGTACATTAAACAAGACAGTAACTCGCACTAACAGTAACTTGTACAGTTTAGCTTGGTATAGACTCATTGCTCTAGCATTGAATTAAGCTATGACAGCACACATGTACGCTTGTCTGCACATTTCTTCACAACTAAACACCCATAAGTCATCCATAAGGTCAAAGGTTACCTTGTGTTCAGCAGGTCAGAGCTGTCCTGTCACAGCTCCTTCTCTCCCCCACTCGCTCCCTCCCCCTCTCACTCTTTCTTCCTCTCTCTGTGCTTTTCCCTTATACTCTCTCATAGTCAAACACAAAAAGGCATATACAAACAAACGAACAAAAGCACACCACTGTGATTCACTCCATTTCTACAGCATCTGTGTGTCAGGTCCTCTTGAGGCTAAAGAACCTCTCCAGAGATTTGCTCGGTATCGACTCATAGGCTGCCAACAGGGAATTGAGACGGAGGTTGCCATTTAAACTCAGTCATTATCCATGACCCTAGTCCAAACCTTGAGCCCAGCAGAAATACCATGGTAAATACCAACAGAGCGGTCATACCACTGTTTCGGTGAGAGGCCCTTCAGCACAATAGCACTGCAAAACCACCTCTGTGAATGTGCCTAGAGTTCTATATAGACGGACAACCACTGATGCACATGCTCATAAGCACATAAACAGGGCATACACCATCATACAAACTTTACATACACTCTACATGTAATATATTTCCCCTGTACAGGAATATATACACGCACACGCACCCACACATATGCACGCACCACCTCTGTATATTCCCATTGCAACATAATGGAATGAGAAATCACCTTGCTGAGTACCTATTTCTGGTGAGCTACCGCCTCCACAGAAAACTGCTTACCATGCAACTTTGCTAACTTGGAAACAGCCCATCATGGTTAGCTATTTATGAATAGAGGGGTGAGGGTTGGGATTAGAGTCACCTTTTGAATTTCTTCGAGAATGAGATATGTGACCAAGATGTCAACTCTGTGAATCAAAGTTTGTGTGCATATGTGTGTCCCAGTACCATAGCTGTGTCAGCTGCCTCGCTTGACATGTCACCTCCATAGCAGCGTGTTATCACCATCACGTGGCCCATAACAGAGCCACAAGGGATATGGGAAAAGGTCTGGAGCCTCTAACTAACACACCTGATGAGAATTGAATCATTGCTGAACGTTACACTCTGTTGGAGACTCCCCTCCACTGCTTCTGATATTCCTCTCTCTCTCTCTGTCTCTCTCTCTCTCGCTCTCTCTCTCTCTCTCTCTCTCTCTCTCTCTCTCTCTCTCTCTCTCTCTCTCTGTTAATCTCTGTTATTCTTGCCTCTCTAACTCAACTGATGATCCTCTGCTTCTTCTTCACTCCCTCCATATATCTCTCTTTTCTCATTTCCCATGTTGCTTT